>PVIR01014362.1:0-40416 GCA_004026965.1 Petromus typicus | reverse complement strand
CACCACGCCCGGCACTGTGGTATGTGGTACTGGTTGCTGCTGGGTGTGGGTCTCCACACCCAGTATTGTTATGTGGTTACCGGGGAATCGAACCCGGGTCCTTGCACTTGCGAGACAGGCACCGGAACCACTGAGCTAACTCCCCGGCCCCTGGATTGATTTTTCTTTATCCCTTGCTTTTTTTCCGTAGATTATGCCTTTCCAGTTCATTGGCTGAGATCCTATCTTCTCAGTCTTCTGCCATATTCATTCTGTTTTGTAAATTTTCACTTTCTTTCTTGATTTCCTGGACCTCTGCTTGTAGGTGTTTAACAGTTTCCATTGCTTTTGCTATGTTGAATTCCATCTATCGGATGATTTCCTCTTTAGCTTTATTAATCATAGTGTTAGCTGTGTCCAATATCTCTGCTTTCGTCTCAGACATCAGTTCTGATTTCCAGTTTACCAGATGTGCTTTGGTTACCATTTCTGAGGACTCTGGAGACTGACCCTCAAACTTCTCTATTTTCCTTTCCCCCGTGTTATCTTCAGGTGTAGATCTTTGTATTTGAGACTTTGAGTATTTCTTCATTCCTGAGTTTTTGTAATTTCTGTTTTTGTGTTTGTACCTACCCTGTTTTCTGGTGATCTTTGCTGCAAGTCTCTTTCCTCCTAAAATTTAGGACCCTTAAAATATCAGTGTTTTCTGAGTTGTTTTTTTACAGTATGTATTGGGACCTGAAGGAAAACCTATAGTTCTGGCACACCATAGGAGGCACTCAAACAATATAATTAGAACTCCTTCTCCCATCTGCTTAGAAGCAGGAAGGCTCTGGCTCCTGCACTGCTATAATGACGCTGCCTGAGGTTCCCATAGGCCCACCTACTCACCAATACAGAATCCCTGGGTAGCTTGTGGAGTCTTCCTGGAGACTTGTGGACTGCATCCTCTGTGAAGCTGCAGTGGTGCTGGCTGACTTTCCAACAGGCCCACCTACACACCAATACAGAGTCCCTGGATGTGCTTCTGCAGTTGATGTGGAGAAAGTCAGGCTCTGGCCTTGCTTGGCTGCAATGGCACTGGATTCTACTTCCCTGGCTCTGCCCACTGTTATACTCTGCCCCTGGATGCTCTTCTAGGCACAGCCCTGGAGGCTGGCAGGCTCTAACCCTAGTCTGACTGCAATGGTGCTGACCTCCACCTCCGCGGCGCTGCCCACTGTTGTATTCAGTCTCTGGGTGCTTTTCGATCATGGGACTGGAGGCCAGTGGGCTCCAACCCTGGCTCGACTGCCAACTTTTTATTTTTATTTATCTTCCTTTGTCTTTATATCCCTTTCCCCCATTTTCATTATCATTATTGTTATCATTATTATTGTGATTATATTGTAACATATGATGATTACATTCTTTTCTGTTAACATAACAAATTTTAAATCTTTTTATGTCTTCTTTCTCTCCCTCCACTTCCAACCTGAATCTCCTAGTCTTCTCATTTTAAAAAGATTTATCTCTTTTTTTCATTTTATCAATCTTTTATTGTGTTCTTTCTTTATACAATGAAGAAGTCAAAAGTGAGAAATCATTCAGCACTTAAGCTTGTACGTCTGTTTTATTCACTTAACATTGTGTATCCATTCTCTTATAAGTGTCTTAAATTTATATTTATAGTTTTGTGGTATTTCATTATGTAAAACTACTCAGATAAACCTTAAAAACAATGAAAAACTAAAGAGAATTCTCATAAGGCTACTAGAGGATCTAAGATCAGTCTAAGGTTATTTAGAGAAATTAAAGGACAGCATATTTGAAATTAACAAATTGTTTATCTAAATCATAGTAGAGAAATTCCCAAGTATGAGAAAAGATTTCAGCATATAGGTGAGAGAGCCTTACATAATAACAATAAACTCCACTGCTAAAAAGAAGCTCCCCATGATGGACCTTGTTCAAAATTCCAGAAGTGCAACACAAACAGAATCTTAAACATTCATAGGAGAAAAGTAAAAACCCACATATAAAAGTAAGACCATTATAATCATGGAAGGATTTTCAGCACAAATTTTAAAGGTCAGATGAACCTGGAGTGAAATGTTTCTACATATAAATCAACAACTTCCAACAGAGTTTAACATAGTGGGTAAATCTTAGTTTCAAAATAGATGAAGTAATTAGGACATTGTACAAAAAAGAACAACTAAACAAATACTGGACACCAAGCTAGCACACCAGAAATACTACAGTATCCTACAGACAATGAAACTAAGAAAGCCACAAATCCAGATAGGATAAATACATCAAGTAATATATAGAAATAAACAGGAAGAAAGAAAAACAAAGAGAGAAAGAAAAAAAGGAGGGAAGGAAGGAGGTAAAAAAGACTCACAAAGGAGTCATCAACTGAAAAATAAAGAAGTGTCAGGAATATAACAACATCATTCAGTAATAACTTTTCATTTAAAGCAGCTGTTACACAACTAAAAATGTAGAAAGTAATTAAATGGAAGTAAATAATGATTAAGGCACAGAATATTGGTAAAAGTAGAGTGAGAAACCATGTAAGTATATGAGGTTGATAAATGACAATATGGAATTATTAGCTAGTAAAGGAAAAAAGATGTTCAATACATAAGACCTTATTCCAGGACCTTATAAAATTAATTCTATATGGTTAGAGTTCAAACATCAGGACAGCTTCAAATATTTAGACTAAAATGTAGAAGGGTATTTCTATGACTTCAGTTAGGTAAGGATATTTTTTATTGTTGATTTTTTATTCAAATTAGATATAAAAACAAATACAAAGAATAAAAAAGATTAATAACTTTTATAAGGATAAAATTTAAAGTTTTGTGCAATCAGAGATAATATAAACAAAATAAAAAAGACAAAGAACTGGGAAACTAACTGGCTGTGATCGAAATTTTATACATTTATCATTGTACTTCAGGTCGAGTGTCTCCCATTGGGATTAGAAGTGCTTTGGATTTCGAATTAGGTTAGTTTTAAAAATTATATGTACACACACACACACACACACACACACACACACACATATATATATATATATATGGAGAGAGAGGTATTTAGAGGATGAGATCTATATTAGCCTACTTTGTAATTTCTATGTTACACAAGGATGGCTAATTTGTAAAGAAAATAGATTTTAAGCTCGTATTTTGGAAGCTCAACAGAATCACACCTACTTCTGCTCAACTCTGTTGATGGCCTCATAGTACACTGCATCATAATGGCTGAGTACCTGGGTAGTGGGCAATCACTTGGAGAAACAAGAATCCAGAGAATAGAGATGGACTAGTCTGCCCTTCTCATAACAACTCTGATTGGGAACTAATTGAAGTAGCAAGCATCTCCAGTGGCCAGTCATCTTGTACTAGGTTCATCTCTTAAAGATTCCAAATTGCCTCTCGGAAGCATCACACGATGACTGAGCTTCCTACAATGGACCCTTGGGGGATACACTTGAACTACATCCAAATCATAACAGATCTATGAGAAAGGAGACAGGGCAAAGACCTGAAAATGGAACACTGAAGATGTTTTAGCTTACTGGAGATGGAGACAGAAAGAGTATCTTAAAGGTGATACATACTGTCATCATCTCAAGGGGAAGACAGCTGAGAGGTCATGATAACAGAGAAGTGGAGAGGAAAGATTGTTTCTGAAAGAATTACTCAGCCATATACAGAGAAGTCCAAACCACACAATGGATGGAATATTCCAGTTAGATTAACAACAGAAAGACCTGTGATAACACTGAGGGTGGGGCTGTCTTAGGGAAACAGAGGCCAAATTGTGTCTGACTGAAGAGTAAACAGAAGACGCAGAAGTGGCAGGGCCAGTAAGGAACCCATTTAAGTTGGTTTGGCTGTGAGAAAAAGGATGGAGGTAAGGCGGGGGCAGAGTGCCTGGTCACAGAGAGATTTACTTTTGCCTTTTAAGATGACAGAAATAGCAAGTTTAGTATTGCTTTTTTAAGGTTTCTAATCCATTTTGTGTACAGCGTGGGGAAAGACATAGATCTAACTTTAACATAGGTGGGTTGAAACAGGTTTTCCAGCATCGTTTATTAAGAGGCTATCTTTCCTCCATTGAGGCTGTTTGGATCCTTTGTCAAAAATCAGGTAAGTTAGGGGCCGGGGAGTTAGCTCAGTGGTTCCGGCGCTTGTCTCAAAAGCGCAAGGACCCAGGTTCGATTCCCGGTAACTACATAACAATACTGGGTGTGGAGACCCACACCCAGCAGCAACCAGTACCACATACCACAGTGCCAGGCGTGGTGGCTCACGCCTGTAATCCCCGCACTCGGGAGGCAGAGGCAGGAGGATTGTGATGTGAGTTTGAGGCTGAGCTCAAGGCCAGCCTGAACCACAAAGTGAGACCCTGTCTCCAAAAACCAAAAAAAAAAAAAAAAAAAAAAAAAAAAAAAAAAAAAAAAAAAAAAAAAAAAAAAAAAAAAAAAAAAATCAGATAAGTTAGGAGAACTCTTGGAGACACTAGCATGGGGAAAGATTTTATTAACAAAACTTCAAACACACTGAAACTAACAGAAAATAAACAACTGGGATTTCATCTTCTTAAAAAGCTGCACAACAAGAGAAATCACCAACAGAATGAAAACAAGTTACGATGTGGGAAAACTTTCTTTTTTATCAGCTGTTCCTTAGATGCAAGAATACGATCTAGAATATACAAAGAACTTAAAAGCATCAGCCTCCCAAATATAAAGACCCAATTCAAAAATGGGTTTCTTAAATGAACAATTTTCAGATGAAGCAAGAGCTACAAAGAAACATTTGAAGAAATGTTCAACATCACTGGTCATTTGAGCAATGCAGATGAAAATAACACTGAGATTTCATCTCATTCCACAAACAATGTCTTCTAAGAAGAAATAAACCAACAAATGCTGGTGGGGCTGTGAGGGAGAAAAGAACCCTTTTCCACTGTTGGTAAAAATGTAGACTGGTGCTGTGTAGACAGTTCTACACTGTGGAAATCAGTGTAGAAGTTACTAAAAAAAATGAGACTTAAGGTTCCATTTGACCCTGCTATTTCCTTGCTAGGTATATACACAAAAGAATTAAAAACATTATATCACAGTGACATATGTGCAACCATGTTCATAACAGATCAATTTGAAATGGCTGAATCATAGAAACTGTCCAAATGCCTATCAACTGAACACTGAATAAAGAAAATGTGTTTTTGTTTGTCTGTTTACAAAATGTAATATTTATTCAGCCATAAGGAATGATAAACTAGAGACACAGATACTTAAACAGTATATCTTGGGGACATATGCAAAAGTGAAATAAATAGGATACAGATGTTTAATACAGAATCTTTTCTCTAGTATGAGAAACGAAAGGTGTAAGTGAGGTCCAGAATGTATGATAGGTATTGTGAAATATGAAGAAAATGTTCAAAGAGAAAAGGGAATGGGGGTAGGAGAAAGTAAAGAATGGAAAGAAAAAATTTGATGGTAAAAATGAAGTAAATGGAAACAAAGTTTATGTATTTTTGGGTGGGAGTTGTAGGGAGAGCTGAAGAATGGAAAAATTAGAATTAAGATGTGTCATATATAGGTACAAATTTATAATTTTGAATGTGACCATAGTGTACATCTAAAGTGTACCAATAAACTCAATAAATTAAAAAATGATGACAGAAACATGCAACACACTGAAATGAATTCCTGGCATGATTAACAGAGAAAGTTAATGAGAGGAAGTAGGGGAAATAATAGAATGAGAGTCATAAAGGAAGGAGGAAGTTTGATGCAAGGTGAGGTAGAAGAGTTGCACTGAGGAAAAGAAAGGTTTGTTTGCTCCAAGTTGAAAGAGGTAAAGAAAGAGTGTACAGATGTGGCCAGTTCCATTTGTAATTTGCTTGTAGGAATTTTCCAGAATCTTCATGTGAGATTTTGAATTGCTATGTCAAAAGTTGATGGAATATTCGGGAAAGTGAAGCAGTCATGGGTTTTGGAAGGTCTGCCGTCCCTCCTTCTGGCAGGAGCGTGGAATGACACTGTGCAGAGAAACATGATCATGAGTTGGCAGAGCATCTTCCTGTCAGTGTTTGAGAATTATCTCCAATAGAGCTAGATGTACATCTAAAGTGACCTGAGATCTAGATTTCCTGGGTAGAAAGGAGGGAGACGAGCAGTAGATAATGTATGCAGATACTGACAGGAGTACACTTGAAATAATAAAATTTGAATTTGAGCTTAGTAGAGAAAGAAGTGAACACAGTAAAAGAAAAAAAAAAAACAAGGAGATGGGAAAATTTGACATTCTTGAAGAATGAATGTAAAGATTCAAAGGGCGTAGCAGAGAGGAGATTGGGGGGAGCGTATGGCATGATCAGGAAGTGACATGGTGGGATGGGCTGCACTGATTGTGAGAAATAGTCAGACCTGGGTCAGCCAGCTTCCATGATGAGCATGAATAGAAGGCCAAGATGCTCAAGGCATTACAAAGGCTTCAGTGGAGGGGAGGACTGTAAATCAGGTGACTACACTTTGGTTGGATGAATAAAACAACCAGGAAAGGGGCCAGTCACAGAGACAAGGTGAAGGATCTATTACTGCATTTGATCAAAAGAAGCATCGAAGGAAGAGTGAGTTGCACAAGCATGCGAAGGAATACAAGTTTGGAAGCCAATGCTGAGGCCTCTTCAAGGAGACAATGTACTCACTACACCATGTTGATGCAGACAGACTTAAGGATGATAACATGAGGAATGATTGCAGCCTCTCAGAGAGATAGATAGGCTTAATATAAACCTCACATGTGAGGTACACTTGGGAAAGTAAATTATGCCTACTCCCAAGACAAGTCAAATAAACATTCTTCTAAAATGAGACTTTGATATCCACAATGAATTTGATATTATTCCACACAATATCTGGAGCAATGTATGGAATTTTTGGTATGGAATTTTATATGCTGAGTTATTTAAGAACCTGCCAAATTGTTTTTCTGAGTCCATTACAATTTTATTTTCCCACCAGAATTGTCTAGTGACCCAGTTTCTCTGTGTCTCCACCAGTATTTGGCATTGTAGCTATTTTTACTTTAGTCATTCTAATAGGTGTGTTGTGGAAAGGCAAAAGACTAGAGGAGCTAAAACAATCTGTAAAAGAAAAATAAGGTGAAAGGAATGTCTACTCAGGTTCAAGTCTTATACAGCTACAGTAATTAAGACTATGGTGTCAGCAGAGAGCTAGACCACATAGACAGATGGTACAAAATAGAGGACACAGAAATAAACCTACCTGAGTTTCTCTAACCAATTTTCAACAAAAATGCAAAGTCAGTGTAATGGAGAATAAGAACACTTTCATTGCTTGCTTCTGGAGCATTTGGGTATACAAAGACAAAAATATGTATTGCAACCTGAGTTATCATACCTTACCCAAAATTAGCTCAACGAAAATAACTCCATTCAAAACTTTCAGAAATATATAAGCTGGGCAAGAAATTCTTGGATTTGACCCCATAATTATAATACACACACAACAATACTGAGAAATTGACCTTATTAAATTGAAAAGTTTTTCTATGCAAAGAACCCTTTAAGAATAACTCACAGGTAGTGTACAGACTTGTAAACCATGTATTTGACAAAGGACTAGTGTTTATAGCAGATAAAGAAATCCCAGAACAAAAAGCAAAATAGTAAATAGTTCAATAAGAAAATACATAACAATATCCAGACAGATATTTCACTGAAAAAGATACGGTAATTAAAGAAAGAAAGGAGGTTCCACATGATTATCCCTTAGGGAAACTCAGATGAAAGCCCTGTACATCTATTTAATAGCTAAAACAAAATAATTATGTCAGCAAGTGCTGGCGAGGATGCAGAGAAACTGGGTCACTTAGTCACTGCTGGGGTGACTATGACATGGCAAAGTCATTCTTCAGAATAGTGTGTCAGTTTCTTTAAAAAGACTACAGATGCATCTACCTTTACATTCACTCACTGGCATGTATAGCAGAGAAACGAAGGTTCACGTTTACATAAAATCTTAACATATGAATATTTATAGCAGTCTTGTTCCTCAGATGCAAATCTCAGATCCAGATGTCCTTCTCTGGATGACCAGCTGCATAAAGTCTGGAACAGTCACATAGCAGGGAAATGCTCAGCAAGAAAAGAGAATAGACAATTGATACACATAACCTGCACACACACAGAGGATAGTGCTGGGTGAAAAAGCCAATCACAGAAGGCTATATACTTTATACACGCAGGAGATTCTATTTATATAGCATTCTTGAAATGGAAGCCTAAGCATACGTGTAGCAGAGCAGTGTTTCTGAGAGGCAGGAGAGGACAGGGTGGGAAGGGAGGAAGGGAAGGATCCTTGCAGTTCAGAATGTGTTCTGCTTGTCCACTTCATCAACAGCCCAGCTATGATATTGTCTTGTCTTGCTAGATGTTACCACTGGAGGAAATAGGGTGCAATGTAGGTGAGATATCTGTCTATCATTTATTTAACCTGAATATACATCTATAATTACTTAAAGAAAATAAAATTTTATAAATCTAGAGCATAAACAACTAGGAAAATATAATGGCCAGAGATTGGAACCATTTACTAATAAGTCAGTTTTCTCTGTCCTAGTGAGGTTAGAGTTTTCCTTGGAATTACTAGACTACCTTGTGCCAGGTATTGATTAGATGTTGATGTATTTCTGAAAAATCCACAAGGCAAGCTGTATTGTATCATTTGCAGGGGGTTGATATAGACAAAAACTCCCAGTTTCAACATCATTAAGGATTCAGGTGAGCACGTCACTGCTGGGTGCGACTGAACCAGCAAGCATCACAGCAGGGTCCTGTGACCCAGTTGTGCAGCTCCATGTTGTAATTTCTGGTTGTTGTTCTGGGTCCAGGGATCACCTGTGATTCCCAGTGAGCTCCTTAAATCTGCAGAGAGAGATGGGAAAGCCCTGCATGCTTCTGCATAGCCTCCCCCAAAACATATTTGCAAGCATATGACAGCCAATAGCACAGAAGAGACCTGGCGGGGTGGCTGCCCAGGTCAGATTGATTTGGGTTTGCTGATGCGGAGCCCCCAGCCAGCCCTGCTAAAGCTCATCAAGAGGCACAGCATGGCCTGTATCAAGGCAGAAGCAGCACCTTCCAGCATCTTGGTAGCAAGAAAGCTGTCAGATGACGGAGCCCTGGGTACACTTCTGTGAATGCCTTGAGGAGAGAGAGACTCAGGGGACTAGGCTTGCCTGGAGGTGACCTGAATCACCTTCCTGCCATTTGATGGAATCTGGGCTTGTCCAGGAGACAGAAGTTCACTGCTGAATTAGAGGTGTGTCACCTTGGTAGACATCTGCCCACCATGTATGAGGCCTTGGTTTCCATTATTATCACTGAAAACATTGCACTAAAAATAAATTAAAATATTTCATTTCTTCTCTAAATGGATTTATATTCTAGACCCTGTTGTACTCACTACATTAAGATACTTGCACAGAAAAACACAAAAACATATACCATGGATTGGCGAAGACACAAAACAGAAACAGAGGTGAGAGATTTCCCTGAAGCCATTCCGGGGCCTTTGAGAACTTTCTGAGGGAGTTTTTATAAAGAAGAGTAAATTCTGATGAATTTGATCTGAGTGTGGCTGGATCTGGGTGTGGTGTGCTACCATTCCCAGGAACCATGCAACAGTTTTTTATTCTTGTTTTGCTGTTGTTTAAAGGCCTTTATATTGAATTCTGAATTTCCAGGAAAACACAGATGTCTTCCCAGAGCCAGAAGTCTGGTGTTGCTTATCACACCTCAGCACAATGGATAGAATCTTATTTTGTCCATTTATTATAAATCTTTTATAACCAGAGAACTTGAGCATAAAGAGCTTGGAGAAAAGATGGGGAAGAAAGGAAAGAACTCCACTATGAGGCGGCAAAGCTGCTAAGAGGAGGTGCTACGATTCAAGGGAGCATAACCACCTTACCGTGGTTCTGCTGTGGGGCCTCAAGCGCTTCTCCATACTGTGGTATCTAAAGAGACTAAAGAGAAATCAGCCCTCTATGCAGCCTCTGTATTCATAAGAGGCCTCTCTCACTGCCCCATTCACCAGGTGCCTAGTGCCCGGCTGTGACCCCGGTGTGGCTTGTATACCCTGAAGGAATTTTATTACCATTGTTTTGCACAGCAAAAAGTGCAGTTGGCTCCTTTAAGGTCTGGTCTTTGATAACCATGAAATTATAAAGAGTACTGACCCTTGTCCAGCTCTCATCCTTTCTCACACGGCAGTTATTCTTCAATGTAAGGAGTGTTTGCCAGTTTTGTGGAGTAAGAGCTTGGCTGTCTATCTAAGGCTTCTCTGAGTTTAATATACTTTTACTACAGGGAAGAATACCACATACTTCTTCAGTATGACAGCAACTTTCACATTCTTCTATTTAGCAGTGGGTTCTTTGTAAATGGATCTCTACAGCACTTTGTCCTACTGAGGATGGTGGCACATAGCAACAGTTCTAACACTCAGAGAGGCTGAGGCAAGGTGGTAATGAGGTGGAGCCCAACCTGTCAACTTAGCAGTGTGATGGCCTGAGGGGAGGAGGCTGCAGATATTGTTCAATGTAAAGACACTGGGCTCTGTACCCAGTGCCACAACAAGCTAAAAGCAAACAAAACTCTTCACTTTGCATGATTTTGACACTCAGATATTCAGCTTAATACTCTGCTTCAATTCTTCAGTTTATTAATGGCAAATAAATAAATATTACTTTCATGAACCAATGAACTCACTGCTAAATTTTAACTGAATGAAGAGGAAATACTGTGTTTAGTTTTTATTTTTCAGCATAGCTCTTTATAAATATTTTGGGCAACACTATTACGCATTTTACATGTCTTCATTCTGTTTATGCTTCTTTAATTGGAAAGCATAATGACTTTTTTGAAATATAATTCAAAATTAAAGAACATCCAATTTAATGTGAATTTATCTATTGGGGTAAAGTAGATGATTGTAGCCATTTCAAGTGACTTTGAAAGGAATTTCAAAGATCTTTTTAGTTAGCTTTAAGAGAAGTATTAGTGATATTGGAAAGGTTGCCTACTTCTGAAATATAGCCCATTCCATCAGTCACTCATGGGTGCATATTTTGTTGAGTATCTCATCATTTCTAAGGATGGGTAATTGAAGAGTTGTGCTCTTGCTGCCTCTATAGGTTTTCCTTGTAGGGTTCAGTAATGACAACACAGAAATGCTTCTGCTGGATGTGATTCCTATGAAGAAACAAATTAGGAAGTAGCAGCTGTAGCAAAAGGAGTGGTAATTTAATGAGACCAGCATCTAACAACAGGTTTAGAAATTGACATTCTTGAGAGGAAAAGGAGCTCGAGTCTGTGGCAGGAATGCCCCAATTAGTAAATTTAAACTGAGAAGCTCCAGTAATTATTGCATATTAGTAAAACAATCAGGTAATTAATCTTTAAATTCTGAACTCATCCCCTTGCAATACATTGGAAAAATGTGTCTTATTCCTTTCTTGTGTGCTTTTATAAGAACAAGTTATGACTAATCTTGTGCTGAAAATTCTCCCTTCATTAGAAAACTAAGATTCTCTTTCTGAACATATCAGATTTCTGGCAACTAATCCTTTATTCAAGATAGAAAATATTTTCATAATAAAACCCTCAAGAATTATTCAAGATGTATAAACTTGTTCCTAGATTTTGGAACAAATTATCTTTTATCAGTATCTTTAATAACACTGTTACACATTTTAAAATGTGCATTGTACTTAAAATGTTTAATAGCATTGTTTATGAAGAATTTTAAAAATAGTTCTCAATGTTAACATAGTATATGTCATTTTCTAAAAGTGTGTTGTAGACATTAATCTGCAAAAGTATGACTCTTTGATTATCCAGGAAAGTACAGTAGAGAAAAACTTAGAAATTAAGAGATGCTTTCAAAATTAAAAATGAAATTCTAGTTTAAAATAGTCTTACATGATCCCAAGGATATATTTTTAAAATTAGGTCAGTAGGTTTACTTATTTTGTCCAAATTTCATGATCATCCCCGGCTAATCAGTGTAATGCTTGGTGTGTTTGTTTACTCCTTTCTTCAGTTGTGGAATTATCTGTTCACAAGGTGCTTAGTTAAGTGTTTTTAAAAGAAGATAATGGAGGAGAAAGAGCAGGTGGAAAGGAGTAGCTGTGCAGCGGCTCCCTTCAGGCTTTGCTCCAAAAGCACCAAGAGGTGCTTCCACAGGCTCTGGTGGGGTGGAACTGACCTCAGTAGGGAGAACAGGGAAAGGGTTCTCAGAGGAAATGGAGTGTGTGTACATACAGACAGACCACTTAGCACTGGAAATTGAAGCATTTATGGGTTTCTTTTTCTTTTCTTTCTTTTTTTTTTTTTTTAGGTTTTTTGAGGCAGGGTCTCACTTTGTGGTTCAGGCTGGCCCTGAGCTCAGCCTCAAACTCATCACAGCAATCCTCCTGCCTCTGCCTCCCGAGTGCTGGGATGACAGGTGTGAGCCACCACGCCCAGCACTGTGGTATGTGGTACTGGTTGCTGCTGGGTGTGAGTCTCCACGCCCAGTATTGTATGTGGTTACCAGGGATCGAACCCAGGTCCTTGCACTTGCAAGACAGGTGCCAGAACCACTGAGCTAAATCCCCAGCCTCATTTATGGGTTTCTATGTGAAACGCTGTCTCAGTGCACAGCTGAAGATATTTATGTTGTCAGAGAATTTAACACCCAAGTGGCCTGCATCATTTGGAGGCAGAGCCACGTGCTATTCATCACCACAACATCAGCACCCAGCACTCTTCCAAGGGCTCACTGCACACAAAGTGAACACTGTTGAATTAACTTATAAATACAATACACAAAAGCTATGCCTATGTTGCTGCTTTGAAAAACATGTCAAAGTAGGTGCATACGTTTTCAATTATCACTGAAATTTCCAATAAATAAGCATCAGTTATTGATACACAATTTCAATATGAACTAGTAATGATAAAAAACTCATTAAATGATGTACTTTTTGAGATGTCATGAGTTGATATTTGGTTTTGTATATTGTGTCCAATATTCTGGACTCACTGAAACTATCATTTGTAGGTTGTTTTATATCTCCTCAGAACAGTTTCATTCCTGATTTTAGGCAAGATTGGTTTGATCTGGGCAAATACAAATGTCCTCGATAACTAAAGTTGCCTAAATCCAAGATTTAATCTTCTATGCACTTTTATGAATATAAACATGGTTCTAATTTTTTACATTTGCTAAATAAAATAAAATTCCAATTTTCTTTTATCTTACAAAAAAGTTAAAATTTCCTTCTCACAACATTTATTCCTCTCCTACCTTGCACTTCTCTCAAAATGGAACTAAAATTACTAATGAAGCTTCTTTCTCATTATGTATATAAAGGTAAAGAAAACAGAAGTACAGCAGAGAAGGAGGGCTATCTATTATGCAAACACCAAGCTTTTTAGAAAACCCAGTCATAAGGGGTTGTACTAATGCAAGTTCCCAGCAGTGATTAACTTGTGGCAGGTTCCTACCAGCCACTGGCCTGTTGTCTGTAAACTGGTGATGACTACTCTTTATATCCTTCATGGATCCTTGGCACATACAGGAGCTACTGGGTTACAAGCTCTAAAAATTTCCATAAGAATCACAGAAGTCAGCTGTTGGGAAAGAAGATGGATTTATTTATACCTTGTGCTTGTTTTGCACAGACTTCCTTCTGATAACTCGTGGAATCTGAACTCAGGAATAGAACTTCCTTCTCAATAATTCTATTATGAGCAAAAAGAATCAATCACGCTGGTAACTTAATCCTCACTGGTAAAACTAAAGATGTAACTCAAGTTTATAGTTGACTAAGTGCACTTACATTACAAAGAACGTGTCTCCATAGATGTTATCACCAAATGTAGCTATCAAGGACATGACTTGATTGGCCACTGCTGATACTCTGGTTGATCTTATTTTTACAGTAAATTGGACTACAGATGGTCAGGTCCTCTTATGACTGAAGCAAGCTCTGTAATGAACAATGAAAATGACTTCTTTCAACATTGAAGTCAAGATAAATTGAATTTAGGGATATTATACTATTTTTGTGAGATTGAAAAGTTGCAGGAATTACCCCTATTTTATGGATCAAGGAAACTGAGGTGTAGATTAAGTCTCACACAGCAGCAGCAACCACCACAACAAAATTTTGACACAGAAAAGAGCTATACATTTAACACTTTATTTTTATTTAATTAGACATATAACACAGTAAATTTATCAGTCCAAGGGCCAAATTAATAAACATATTTATGAGGCATTGAATTTGTAAAGTGAAAATTGACAAAGAAAATGCATTGCCATGCATCTTATGAATCCAATAAGTAGATGTAAGATGCAAAGAATAAATCACCAGAATGGAACATGGGGCAAATGAAGGGTATCCACGTGTCTGGGTTGTATATCACCCTGTGACACATGACCTTGCTCAGGGTGGGACTGTTGCCCAGGGAGATAGGAAATAAGGCTGCAAATGGGGGACAGAGGTGGTGGCCACAGTGGCATTTTTAATGAATCCAGAAAGAATGACCTCAAATATTACATTGTGGGATGATTATTCTTTATCCTTAGTAGTTTCTTTATATCCATAACTCCCCCATCTGGAAGGAAGGAAGGGAGAGAATGACGGGATTCAGGAAGGGAGAAGAGAGATGCACAGATATGATTCTTTTTATGTTTTACTTTTACAAAGCTCTGTTAGAAAACATCACACTCTAGATATACCAAGATATACCCACTGTATAGGCAGAAGCATTTACTCAAACCCCACTTCTTAAAAATTAAGGCTGTTACTAACACAAGTTACTTGTGAAGTGGGATAGAATTAGGTCCTGTTTCTGTACACTCAGAGTTATCTTATTCCTTCACTCCCTAAATATTGTTCCCGCAGTCTCCTATGCACCTTGGTCAGCTTCAGGATAAGATTCAGTGCCTTGACTATATCACCTACTGTCAGTGATGTGCAATATGAATGAATACACAGTTTAACTGGGTGTCCAAGGAAAAGCCGTGAGGAAGTCTGGCCGCAAGAGGTCATGTCTGACTAGTTCCTCTGAATTTCCTATTCTTCACCTTGACCTTGAAGTCTGGAGAGCACCGTCATGCAGTCATGGCTGTCTTCCCTCTTTCCAGCTCATAATCCTAAATCAACTCCAAGGGTTCTCATTTTCCAGGCACCTCATGTACTGTGCTCATGTCTCAGCGCTGCCACCACCATGGGAAGTAGACTCATGTTTAGTTGCTGGCATCCTCCTTCAGGCGCTGCTGTGGGTAACTCAGCCTGAGCATGAGCTAAGCCAAAGTTTTGCTTATTTTTCACTACCAAAGTTGCTCATTTTTTTCTTCACAAATTTATACAATATACATGAGTCTCAAGCCAAGAGTCCTACAGATTGCTCCTTTTTCACCTGCTGACATCTTTAACAGCCATTTCTCACTGAATCCTTCCCATGACCCTAATTCAGAGTATCCATTCCTTCTATGCAAAACATCTTAAAAGGATCTTAAAGTCTGTTTAAGATCTCTTGTCTCCTAAAATTGATACCTTATGTGTTAACCAGAATACTATTTTCAAATGCGAGTCAAATTTTATCATATCTTGTCCCCAAACTCCCACAAATTCTCACATATCCAGATTAAATGGTACACAAAGCAAGACAGTTCATCCCTCGATCTCTAATCTATAGTTACAAGTTTACAAAACTGAGAGTCTATTCTGTCAGTTACCTCTTCTAAGACATATTCATTGTGGGTACTGTAACTTAACTTTAGGATATCTAATGGAAAACTCAGAAAGGTCAGGGGATTTTTTTCCCCCAATCATATAAATGGTATAATTTGGATACAGTCTCTGAGTATTTGAACTTCTAACCAGAATTCATTCTGCTGTATCACAGTGTGCAATAAAAAGTAAACAAAGCAGGTGGGGTATTTAGCTCAGGGGTTCCAGTGCCTGTCTTGCAAGCACAAGGGCCTGGGTTTAATCCTGGTAACCACATACAATACTGGGCATGGAGACTCACTCCCGGCAGAAATCAGTACCACATACCACAGCGCCAGGCATGGTGGTTCATGCCTGTAATCCTAGCACTCATGAGGCAGAGGCAGGAGGATTGCTATGATGTGAGTTTGAGGCTGAGCTCAGAGCCAGCCTGAACTACAAAGTGAGACCCTGTCTCAAAAATAAATAAATAAATGAACAAAGGGCTACACAAACTCTTGACATTAAAAAGGAAAATGACAACATTCCTATTGGTTTAATTTTTATAAGAATATTATTTCAAACAATAGAAAACTCATTGTTTAATTTATATATATTTGAATGGAAAAAAAAATCTCATTTGCCCATATTCACTTCAAGTGTTATGATCTCATGGAAAAACACTTTCTTCTCGGTCTATCTCCACTGGGAGTGAGACCCAGCAGTCACTGAGACATAGAGGCTCATGATGAGATTTGGCATAAAGTATGTTCTGGCTTCAGAATTTTTTTTTATTTACAAAACATCCTGCTGTCTCTGTGCATATCTGTCAGTGGCTGCTCTTCCACCCTTTCGTCATAGTACATACCACAATCCTATCCACTTCAGTGGAGGGATTTACTGCTATAGCACCTCCAGGCCTGGACCTGCAGCAAGCCAATCTAGAGTTCCTCACATCTGTGAACTTCTACACAACAAAAATAAAAAGAGAGAAAAAATACCATTGTTTAGTCTCTGGCTAGATTGTTTTAGGGTATGAAAACACCCTCCTACGAAGGTTAGGAAATTTTCCTGGAGCATCCAGCCACTGTGCATCAAGACTCCCGGCCTGAGTGTTTTGGCAACACTGGAGGGTTCCAACTGCAGGGCTCAAGAGCCCTCTAACCTGTAACATGGGATGTCTCCACGAGTCCCAGCTTTGCCTCCATCACCTTCAGCACCCACTCATGGAAGGTTCCTTGCTTCCCTCAAGAGTCTCTCTACATACTGTAACAGTGCCACTTCCCTTTCCCTGCCAGCCACATCCCCTCTGGGACAAAGCCAAAGCTGCTGATTGCAGAGCTGTTGCTTTGGGGGAATGGCTCCTGCCCACAGGAGCAGCCCTCTGAGAAGTCTCACCAGCTGCATTCCTGCTTCCACCATTCTATTTAGTTGTGTTTAGTCTCAGCTGGTAATCTTTACCCTCGGAATGAACGGTGAGCAACTGGACAGAACCAGCTGTTTCACAGGCTTTTTCTTCAATTTGAGTTGTGCGTTTGGTTACAAGTGAGGTAAGGAAAGTTTGTTTTGAATGTGCTAAGAAATAAGCCAATCTTTTGCTTTGCCCAAATTCATGGGACTATTACTTCACTTTTCCTTTTAAAGTGAGTCTTTTTTTAATACTAATACAGGCACTTAAGCCACATCTAAAAAATGCCAAACATCTGGGTGAGAATAAAAATTGAGTCAAAAATAGGGATTTCCAAATAGCTAGATATCTGGTCTAAAATAAATCAAGTGATCTTTCTCTCCATATTTTTTTTAGACTAAATTGGGTCCTTTGTCCTTGTTTGGATCTGACTATCAGAATCTTTTGAAAAAATAAAACAACTAAACATTTGGATGTGGCTTTTGGAAATGCAGCAGGAATATCTTTGGGGGACAAATGATATGAAGAACCCTTGCCATAATGCCTTTCCAGTACTGGAGTGTTTGCTGTCCCTGCAGGTATAAGAAAGTGAGGGGCAAAGAAGGTTGAGGAGTTTGCTCATCAGTGTCCTAAGCCTCCAACAGGTGCAGGATTACACATTCCCCTTCATTCACTGGAATGCTTGCATGACTTTATCTCATTTCATCAGCAAGAAGAAAAGCACCTACAAAGGGAGTGGAGATGATGCCCCTGAGGCTCAAGGGAACAAAAGGGTTTTGTTATACCGGGATAGTGTTATCTTTGCTACATACATTAATTAATACAGAGGGAAAAGGCAGCACTGTGTTTGTCAGAGTAGTTTGTTGCAAACAAGTTGGCTATGGTGGTGAGTGATTTACAGAGAGTAGAAAGCCCTGCGCCTGCCCTATGACTAATATTCTAGGGCATGTTGTATGATTAGATCATAACATTTTATTGTATGGTTATTTATTTATATGCCTATAAACTAAAAGAGACATTTGACCTGACTTGTAAACATCTGAAAAAGTAAAAGCAAAGAAAATCACTTATTCTGATAGTGTTTGATCAAGAAGCACAGACTGCATTGCCACACCAGTGAAATGTGAGAAAGCACGAACTGATTCTTCGCTTGCTCAAGTGCATATTTGATTTTGTTTGCTTTTAGAAATAGATACAAAGGAGACATGATAGCTCATTACTGAGACTTTTTAAACAGGATGACTGAAATGCTGTTATTTGTTTAATTGATGGTATAGTGAGCAAGAAAGAACTGTGGAGACTCCTCCTAAGTTGACTTCTTTATTGGTTTCTGTCCTTCAATACTACCTAGCAACATGATAGTAAGTTGGTAAAATTACTTTTAGAATTTTTTTTCCTTATTGTGAGTAATTATCTCTAAAAACGATGCTTATTTACTTATGTTCTCTACCTACATGAACTATCCCAATATTTGGCCTTTGGCACCTAGAAACCCTGCCATGTTCCCTGCTGGCTATGGAGCCAGGAGCATGTATTCACACTGGGGCTGTGGAGTGGGGGCATTGTCCACGGAGACACAGCTGACCACCAGTGACCGACACTTCCAGCACTTCCAGGACACAGCTGTGCTGATGGGGCCTCCAGTCATTCTCTTCTGTTGCTTGAGGACAGAGGGAGACCTGTGAGCCACTTGTGCCTTAGAGTTTCTGCCTGTGCCCTGAAAGAGAAGCCCAATGTGGCCCCACCTGGACCTGATCTGGGGTCCATTTGAGCCTCTGAAGCTCTGACAAGAACCTAGGGATGCTCAGGAGAGGCTGGTCCATGCCACTATCTCTTCTTAATAGAAACCATCATTAGTGTTTATAAAATGCTGTTTGCTGAGACAGACAAGTCTGAGGGCTAATGGATTCATCGGACTGAGGGATGCCAGCTGCTCTGGGGAGGAGTAGCCTCAGTTTCCCAACACCCCAAAGTGTTGTTTGGATCGACAAGTTTTCCTAAAGGAAAGTGAGCTTGACTACAGTCTTCCTGACCCAGACAAAGAAAGCTGTTGACCAGTCTGGAGGGAGCAAGTAGCTTCTTTCCTCCCATAGGAGAAGTCATGGAAGAGGATCGCAGGCCCTTCAAAAGCAACAGCCTGTTTCTGTGTTTGGTCTTCGAGCTCCATGGGGCTCATCAACTGTGTTCTGGGTGGAGCCAAGAAGCATTTTTCTGCTTTATTGTGTCTTTCCTGAAGGACATATTTTCTGTCATTGATTTATATTTAACCTACATTTAACATTGAATTTGAATGTTAAATGCTACAAATCATAAACTTAACCAAGTTCTTGTAAAATGCCTGTGTGAAGTGCAGCACTTTGAATGTAGAGATGAAGTACAGTTAATTAAAAATGAGAAATAAATGGTTTGGCTTATTTTGCATAAGAAAATATATCCAAATGTAGGATTCTCAGAGGATGTATGGCATAGTAAGCCTGGTATATCTTGTAGGCATAAGGATCAACCAAAACTAAAAATAAATTATAAAGGAGAACAAAAAGAAATATCATTATAATGATTGAAAATTATAATCAAAGGAAAATCATTGTATTCACCAACTGAAGGACATTGAGTTTCCAAAGATTCTCTTTGTTCCCCAGCCTCCCAAAGGTGTTGTTTGCTGGAATAATGAAATCCCCACAAGGAACTGAGTACTCTATTAGTTGAACCTCCAAGATGAGGAATAACAATTTGTTAAACAAAACATTTTCCTGCTCTAAGTAAATAGGGGAGGGAAAAGCTAACCACATTTTTTTGGAAGTGCTTATTGGAATTAACTTTGCTTTTATTAATTTGGGCTCAGACTCCAGTTGAGGCAGCTTAAAGTAGCTGTTATTCTCAGTGCTATTTCTGTGTGGAGCTCTCATGGAATAAAACTATGCACAAATTAATTAAAACAACTGCAAAGACATTTAATGCAGGTGGTTTAAAACACAGACGAAGTGGCTTTACAGCAAATTGATTCATCCCATATGCATGTGCACAGCTTTGGTTTGCTGGAAGAACAACAGTATAGATGAAAAACATCAGGGTATGTGGGGAATCTGAAGACCACCTTCCTTGTTGGCTGTGGCTGAAGGCAGCCATAACTATAATCACTTTTTACTGCCTAAATATTTTATATAAGCATACTCAAGCCATAAGCCTTGAAAGTGGGATTGTTTTCTCAGCCTTTTCCCCAACCACATTGGCCCACTCATTGTTGTACATTTTTGGCCTAGTTTTTGCAGGTTTTAGTAGCATGGTCTTTATAGCTCACCAATTAGCATTAGGGAAATGTCGTTTGACTTTTACTGTGGTCTCTCAGATTATGACTTGGGGAAGAAGGTAGAAAATAGACATGTATTAACAAATAGTAAAAACACATCTCTCAAGTTCATTTGCACTCTGAAGATCAGATTATGAAAGGTTAAACTGTCAAGTGAATGGGAATCCAGCCTGATGGCTGGGCCTTGTCCAACAGTACCTGTAGCAGCTGTCAACCTAATTAAGCCAGATGTGCGTTTAATGCAAACGGACCTCCCAAGAGGAATAATAACAGATTTCAGGCTCTGGCAAAGGACAAAAGGTGGGAATCGGGATGGATATAAGAGAGGTGGGGCTAAAATGCATATAATGTTTCTCTGTCAATGTCACTCTTACCTGGAGAGTCTCAGCTCATTAGTGTCACCTTGATTGAACCTGGTTGACACAGTCCTATCGGTGGATGATAAAAGTGGTTTATTTTAAGTGAGTCTGTATTTTTTTTATATTGAATAATATTGAGTACTTGCTAAACTTTCATCCTCAACACACATGTGCACTCATGAACTCCCCCCACCACTCCTGCAAACACACCAAATCTCAGCTTGATTTTAAGTCCTCAGTTATTTAAAAAATGACATTTAAGTCATGCCAACTTTGACAGCCCTTTAAGTGAGCATGTGAACCATGACATGTGCCAAGAAAGGACACTGCCAGGCCTTTGGATGTTTTAGAGTCTACTGAACTCTTCAAATCCTGGTGCACAGTGGGCATGCCTTCTGAAACTTTATTGACTATTTAAAATAAACATTCTATAAACTGTAAGATGCAATTGTGAGTGTTATGCTAAAAAAATAAAGCTATGACTTTCAGGCAATTTTTTCCATTCATGCTATAAAATGTCATATCTCCAAAACAGAAGTGTTTGAGAGGCAGACCTTTAAGCTCAGCCAGGAAAATGTTCTCAGAAAATTTTCCTTCATGTTGCTGAATTTAGCAGCTACCTTGATGAAATCAATTCTAAATTACAATGTCTCTGAGAATATCATAAGCAAAATCTGCACCCTCTGGCCACTTGGTATTTGCTTATTATTCATTTATAGATAAAGTCAACTTTGTTTATTAATATTAAATATTGTTACTTAATAAACATACAGAGCATTTACTCTGTGCCTGGTTTCTTATAAATAATAACACATGCAATGTTTATTGCAGCACTTTCATGTATATTAGTATTATTGGCTTCATTTTAAAAATAAAGGAAATACAGAAAATGAATGGCTTACTGAGGTTACATAGTCACTTTCATATGAGACAGAAAAATTCACAGTGTAGGAGAATCCTTTCTTGTAAGAAGGATGAGTGTAAAGGTTTAAAAATTCAGAGTAAGTCTTAGCTTTTGCTCAATGAAAGTGTATACCATTTGGATGTATTCATCTAAATTTTGAGAGTTAAACTGATCCCATTTGATAGAGCTAGTGACTGAGGACATTCATTCATTCTTTCATTCCTTCTAAGTTCCAGACACTGCTAGCATTTGGGACAAGAAAGATCAATCATACACCATGCATACCACCAGGAACACAATTTATGGAGAGGGTTGAAATTCATATCTACCTAGACTGTCAGAATGTTACCTTATTTAAAAGAGTTTTTACGAACATAATTAAATGAAGATGAGTCACACTGGCAGAGGCATACTACATCCAGTGACCAAGGACTTCAACAAGAAAAGACAAAAACATAGAAATAAAGAGAAGAAGTCATGGAGGCAGAGGAGAGTGATATATTTGCAAACTAAGGAATGCCTTGGAACAGATGCATTTGTAACCCAGGAGGCGTGAAACAGATTCTCCCTCAGAGCCTCCAGATGGAAAATGCCCCTGCCAATGCCCTGATTTTAGACTTCTGGCCTTATGAACTATGAAAGCATAAATTTCTGTTTTAAATCACACAGTTTTTGGTGCTTGGTTACAGCAATTCCAAGAGACCAATTCCATGGCTGCCACTATAACAAAGATCTGAAAATGTAGAATTGGTGTTGAGATTGGATAACAGATAGCGAGTACTTCAAAGTCTATGGTAAGTAAAATCTACGTTCCCTTCCCAGTAAGTAGCAATATTGATATTAAAGACAATGCTAGTGAGATTCAACTTTTTAATATCTTAGATGATAGATACATCACATGAACAGATATGAGCCAGAAATATGCATGTTAAGCATGAAATGTCCAAAGGAAAGAATAACATGTCAGGAAGAAAAGCCATCCCATGACAGAAAACTTGATTTGACTTAAGATCTTGAACCACAAATCCCTTAAAGAAATGATTATGGCAGAAATAATGAGCCATGTGATAATATGATAAACTTATTTAAGTCCTTTCTTCAAATCATAAAGACAGAACGATAGGTATTGTATAAATACATTTTAAATTATTAAATGAGACAGGAAAACAGAGATCTAGCCTCACACATCCTTGATGCACTGAAAAGTTGCAGAGTTGAAAGCTCAGAGAACACTCACTGCATAATGTATTTCTACCTTGACACCACCCACAACTCGGTGTCTTTGCTTCCTGGATTAATTTATCCATTAAATTATTAAAATATTCTTCCTCTACAGACTTCGAATCAAGCTTACTCGAAGTTTGTCTCAAGGAGACTCCCTCCTGCATCACAACCTAGAATGTCTCTTACCCTCATGGAGTTTTGAATGTTAGAAGAGTTGTCACTCGACAGGTGTTAACCTTCTTCTGAGTTCTGTGAACTATCCTACACTAACATGGCTTAACAGTCTGCCACTAAGTGATATATCGCAACTAAATTTTTAAAAATGTATTAATATATGTTTTAAATACAAAATAAAAGTATTTATCATGGGAAGGTTAATATACATATGGCATCTTGATCCTTTTTATTTTCTCTTCCCTCCTCTCCCTCTAGTCTCCTTCACCCAGGGAGCCCATTCCCATAAACCCAGCTGATGCTCCCTTTAATGTATACTATTCCAGCTGAATCCTATCAGGAACGTGAGCCTTGAGCACAACAGAGTTAGGCAAGATGAGTATTTCTCTTGCTCTGACTTTAGAGCAAGGTATCAATTCGTATTGAAATCACATTTCATGAAGTCATCCTTATCAAATAGTTGCATTATGTTAGAATTTAAATTAATTGAATTGCATATATATAAATTACATATTCTTTTTTAAAACTGACTTTACTGGGGCTGAGAATTTAGCTCATTGGTTCCAGCACCTGCCTTGCAAGTGCAAGGGCCCTGGTTCGATCCCTGGTAAACACATAAAACAATGCTGGTGTGGAGACTCACACCTGCCAGCAATCAGAACCATGTACCACAGTTCTGGGTGTGGTGGCTCACATGTATAATTCCAGCACTTGGGAGGCAGAGGCAGGAGGATTGATGTGAACTGAATGCTGAGCTCAGTGCTAGCCTGAACTACAAAAGCGAGACCCTGTCTCAAAAAAAAAAAAAAAAAAAAAAAAAAAAAAAGATGACTATACTGTTCTTATAATGACCACACATTTTTACCAATGGAAAGCATTTAATATTATATAAATATACATGTTAGGTAAATTCAATATTAGAAAATATTTCTTTTTTATTTTTCTTCCCCTTTCACCCTCCTCACTCTTTTTTCCTCTAGATCCTGTTTCTCCATTTCACTACTATTATTTTGTTTTTATTTTTGGTTCATTTTCATGACATGTAGCATTTACATAATCCATTTTAAACAGACTGTAGCAAATCATAATTTAACTTGAAAGCCAAGAGAATTGGACCAAAGTGTTTGTTTAAATCTGCTGGTGAGCTGCTGAGGAGACCGGAGCTGAGAGATCAGATCGTGGAGAGCAGGCTGAGAGAGGCATAAGAGAGGCCTCCAAGGTCCTTTTCTCTTAGAAGTTTCTGATTTGCACAGGTGACAAAGCACAGCTGTGGAATGAGAAGCACAACTAAGAGATGGAAGAACTGATTTCACAGGATTAAAAGAAAGAACTGGAATATGTCTTCAAATCACTGACTAGTGTGAAAAGATATGGAACATTTGCTGAATTATTAAGAGAACAAGAAAACCATCAAAAGCCACTGAAAATTGTAATGGACCTTTCCAGAAATATTTAGACATATAAAATGATATTCAAGGACAATGGAGGCCAAAGCACTGTGATATATACCCCAGGGTTTTAGATTGGCCACTGTAGGGGGAATGTCCTAAGAATGACTGTGAGTGGAGGAGACATTGGGCTTACATGTATTCTGATTCAGCTTCTCATCAGCTTCATCCTCATAATGTGCAGACTATGTGCCTTGACTGAATCTCCCCACCCAGGGACATCCTGCAGCATTTCTAGAGAGGCCTCACATTCACTGTAAAGATCACTGCTCAGTAAGACTCTTTAGTGATTATTATAGAGATTAAAAACAGAATTGCATTTTAATATCCTGGATAATCACTAATAAGCAGTAAAATAATTCAAAACAAAAGCAGAAAAAATTAACTATACATATATATGCTTAAAGAATACACAGTCATATCATTTGTGAAAATGGAGCTGGGAACTTTATATGAAGTGAAATGAACCAAGTGCAAAAATGTGTCCATGCACTTGGTGATGTGCAGAACCTGTGTGGGCTGAACACACAGAAGAGAGATACAATGGCAGGCATAGTGCTACAAACAGGGGTGCTAGGGACATCACAGTCTCAGAATGCAAAATTTCAGCCAGGTGGGGGGAATAAGTTCAAGAATCTATTGTGCTACACAGTGGCTATAGTTAGTGACAATCTAATGCATATGTCAACTAGCTTATCATAGTCATTTCACAATGTATATTTATTTCAAAATATCATGGTGTGTATGATAAATGTATATAGTCTTATTCAACTGGAAAAAAAGAATACAAATCAGTTAATCCAAAATAAGACCTAAAGAAATAGAAAAACAGGAAACATTAGAAAAAATGAATCAAATAATAAAATTTGACTCATTATACTGAACATGTTGGTGTCATATTAACTGTAAACTGTTTTCATCAGCTAAAAGATAAAGCTGTCAGAATAAATCAAAACAATGTCAATTACCATAAACTGCTTACATAATCTTAAATTTTAAAATTTAGCTACAACTCTACAAACAATGATAAGAAAGGTGAAAAAAAGAATTGATAAAAAATAACATAGAATCATTTTTCAGAAAATTATAGCCAAGTAATATTAAGCAATGTAGGTACTAAAAACACATGCAAAACTGAACTCAGAAGAAATAAAATTTTTCAATAACATATGTTGTCAAACAAATCTAATCTTTTATTAAAACTGCATTTGTAAAAATCACAATAGTCTATAATCAGAAATAAAAGTTAAGTTTAGTGAGCCTTCTCTTCATTGGGTAAATATGAAAATAAAATTTATTTATTTATTTATTTTATTGGTACATTAAATATACACATCATGATTGCACTCCATAATGGGGATTTGTACCAGTATAAGACACAACTTAATTCTCATTTTTTCCCATAGCCCTACCCACCCTACCAACCCCCCATATACATAAAATTTGTTTCCTTACTTTTTTGTTACAATCTCAACATTTTTGAGACAGAGTCTCACTTTGTAATTCAGGCTGGCCCTGAGCTCAGCATCATACTCACAGCAATCCTCCTACCTCTGCCTCCTGAGTGCTGAGATTACAGGCATGAGTCACCATGCCTGGCACTGTGGTATGTAATACTGACTGCTGGTGGGAGTGTTTCCATGCCCAGAATTGTTGTATGTGGTTACTAGGGGTTGAACCAGGGCCCTTGCACTTGCAAGACAAGCACCACAACCACTGAGATAAATCCCTAGCCATAAAATTTATTTTTATATGTTTGTATAAACCAAATAGATGACATTCTAAAAGTATATCTATATTAACATGAAAGCAAATTTCTAGGAGTAAATTTAGTAAAGTATAACTAGGGTATGATGCCATGTTTATGGATTTAAAGTTACAGTATTGTAAAGGTATCAGTGTACTTAAAGTTTATCTTAGATCTAATGGAACGAAAATTCAAATTCCAGCAGGGCTTTTAATACTTCATCTATGGAACATAACAAGACCTTTCAAAAGCTTATGGAGCATTGCCAAAGGGCCTTATGTAGCTGAGACTAAAGCTTAATGAACAAAAACAAAATCTGAGGATTTGCAACACCAAAATCTCCTTAAGACAATGATATGAATAGAAGAACATAAATAGACTGATGGAATATAGGTGGTTCAAACATAGGTTAATACATGCAAAATTTATTGATATTTATATAATGTGCACTAAGGAAAATACTGCTTTCAAAAACTGAAACCAGGATGACTATCATTAGAAAAAGATCTTGACCATAAAATATACAAAATCAGTGTGCTACATACTTTATCATATACACAAATTCCAGATTGTTTATAAATTCGCACAAAGAAAATAAGCAATAAAACATTGAGACTCTAATATAGAATATTTTATAATCATATAGGCAAAATATTCTTAAACAAAGTAAAAGGATTGACATGATGATAAATACTGATAGACTGGCTTTCATCAGAATAAACATGTCTTTATCAAAGGGCATTATTAATTGACTGAAAATGAAAGATAGTATGAGATTTAGCTATATAGATATATATACATGTTTATATACAGAATGTATGAGTAACTCATAAGGACCAATACGACCAACAATCAGCATTAGTAATATCAAAATGAGGAACTTTGATCGGTGTTTAACAAGAAAATAATACTGACCAAAACATAAAAAGATAATCTCATCACTAATCGTTAGCTAGTGAAAATCAGACACTGCAACAATTTATCACATACACACCAGAATTAAAAACCAAACTAAACCAAATAAGACTTAAAGATAGTAAAGTAGGAGAGGAAGTAGAAAGATTGAAGTTTTCTTTTGCATCTGTTAAGAGTATGAATCAATATAACCAATTAAGAAAAAGGACTGGCAATATTGGCTAAGTATTCGTAGAGACTATGTCCTTTAATTCCATTATTTTGTATACGGCCTGTCACTGATATAAGAATGAGTTCTGTTCTGAGAAAATGTTTATAAGTTGGATTCATTCTTGAGTTTGACTACACCTTTCACACAAGTGTACAAGATAAAGCATAAAAAACTCACACATAAATATTGTAAATAAATTATTTTTACTGAAAGACAGGTAAGCTATTCTGTGATTTGGTCTCATCTAAGAGCACTGGTATCTGCAAAAGCTCACAACTTGAATGTTCATAAATTGGACACTCACTGTATACTCAACAAGAAACTTCTTTGTGCATCAAAAAGATAAAAATAAGTTTACTAAAACATTATTATTATTATTTTTTTTTTTTTTTGCGACAGGGTCTCACTTTGTAGTTCAGGCTTGACCCTGAGCTCAGCCTCAAACTCACATCACAGCAATCCTCTTGCCTCTGACTCCCAAGTGGTGGGATTACAGGCATGAGCCACCACACCTGGCACTGTGGTATGTGGTACTGATTGCTGCTGGGCATGAATCTCCACACCCAGAATAGTAAGTGGTTTCCGGGGAATTGAACCCGAGTCCTTGGGCTTGCAAGACAGTCGCCGGAACCACTGAGCTAAATCTCTGGCCCCCTAAAACATTATTTTCAATAGCCCAGAAGGAGAAGTAATCCCAAATTTTCATCAATAGGGACTAGAGAAATGAGCATTAGTTTACTCATTCAAGGAAGTTTTATATATCAATGATAATAAATATTAAATTCATGGTACTGGTTGAAGGAAGCCAGATACAAAAGAATACATGTTTAATGATTTTCATTTATGCAAAGTTCACAGACAAAATTAATTAATGGTAGTGAAGTCACACTAGTGATAGCTGCTGTATGATGCATAAGAAGTGTGACAGTCACTGTTGTAGTAAATGACATGTGGCCATGAGACCCACAACAAGGGAAAGAATAGTTTTCCTAAAGAAAGAATTAAACTGTTATGAAAATAGAAATGTAGCAAAAGGTGTGAAAGTGCATTGGTGGCATTTGAGCCCTTCTTTCCAGAGTTCTTGCAGCTCAATTGTTCTTAGATCTCTTATCCAATTAGTTCTCTTATGTGCTTACATTGCTTTAAGGTACTTTTATGTTATTAATTGGAAAGAATTCTTAGGAAATATGATAACTCTGGCAGTAACTTCAGTTTAAGCTTCTTTCCCCTGTGCATTCCACAGCAATCTTGCTACTTCGGGGGGTCACTGTTTTACAGAGTTCTTGCATTCAAAATTGTGTTTAAGCCATTCTGATGGGTGTTGCTTTGGATCCTGAAGAGACAAAGGGGTCCTCTAAAACCCTGTGAAGTGTAGAGGATGGAAGCTCAAGCACAGTGAGAGATGGACATAGCCCTGAAATCATTATTTGACTTGGTCAAACAAATCAGTTTTTGTAGTTCTGTCAGGACTATTTTCCATAGCTGCCTTGTTTTAAGCTTTTTAAATTTTAATCCTTGTTTTCCAGAAATCTTAGCAGTGAACATCCCCCAAAGTGATTTATTTATTTTCTTAAGTGTGAGTACCTATGATTTAACATGTCATTGCACAGTATAGATGGTCAATAATTGCCTCAGGAAAGCTGCTCTCTATGACCAAAAGGGACAAGGGGAGGAAAATGTGGAAAATTAAGGAGCATTTATCTAAAACTCCTGTTTCATTGCTTTACTTACTGTGGTGCTGGTCATAGTTTTGTGTCTTACACAGAGCAAGATATTTCCCCAAGTATCAAATGAAAAGCTAAGATTACAATGCCAGTCCAGTTGTTACTTTACCTAAATGCAGCTGTTTTCTGTTATTTGATAGCAATGACCAATCACTGAAATATTCTCAAATATGCACACATTTAGGTGTATGTGGCAAAATCTACTCTGTCTCCCCAGTACATGAATTCAGACTTTTAATTCTGACAATTATTTTCTTGCTGAATACCCTTGATGATTTTACCTAATGGTCTCCAAAGCTATTTTTGGAAATAATTTGAGAAAATAAGAAACACTTTAATGAATTCTGAGCAATGGTGCCAAATAATGTGTTAAGCTTCCCCAGGTTGGTTCTGGTCAAGGCAAATGATTTTAGCTAAAATAAGAAGGATAGACTCAGAAAGAATCATGACCAAATTTAATCCTTAAGTTTCATGGAAAAACTTGATCCAGCAGTTCTGATTCCTCATACAGAACTTCTACTGTACATATGAGAATGGATATTCTTAGCTAAAGTCAGTGTTTGTTTCTACAATAAAAATTATTTTCTGGACTCAGGAATAATGATGAACTTTTCTTAGCAGAAGATATCTGTCTCTATTTTTAGAACTTGGTATAGAGATAGAGAACTCACTCTGTTGTCTGAATAACAACTTTTATTTAATTATGTTAATATAGCAGGTTTACCCCAAAATAAAATAATTATGCATAAAATAACAAAATAACAATAGGTGCATATATTGCAATAAATATTTGATATTGGAGAAATACTTCAATAATTTAAACTAAGGAGTTCTTTGCACTCAAAATCTTATGTCATGGGAAAACAGAGACATAACTGTTCCACTCTATTGGCTTTAGCTCCCTCGGCATGTAATCTAATATCCTTTCTAAAGCCCAACAATAACTATGTATTTATTTCAGCCCAGACCAGTGTTCATGAGTTAGGATGTTGATCTCTTTGAGTTTGGCAACAAGATGTTTAATAAAATTATGAGATTAGAAGGAATTCTAAGAGATCTTATCCATCTCCTAAAGTCAAAATAATTTTCCAAAACAACACAAAATGAAACAAAATCCCGACAAAGGCAAACAATTCACTTGATATCTGGAACTCTGTTTGCTCATCTTTGAGAAGGAAGTGCTAAGAGTAATATCTGTCTCTCACAAGTGCTGGGAGAATGAGTGATCGCCTATAAACGAGATCGCTAGGAGGCTTTAGTGAACATCGATATAACAGGGAGAGCATGTTTTTGTTTTTCACTGGGCAAGATGATTTCCTGAGTTTACAGGTGATAGGTAACAATTCTTTTCCTTTAATTCAACTGTTTAGAGGCTGTTTCTGACAGTAGCCATAAAACAGTCCTATCTTTATTATTTAATCGAGGTTTAAAATCTTGAGCTTTAAACTTCCAGTTCTGAATTTTTATTACAGTTCTAGATTTACTGTTAATTATTCTGGAAAAATAGTTTGTGTAAAAATACTGTTTCTCTCCACCAACTGAATGACAAGCATGCAAAATTAAGAGCTTTGTTCTTTCTTTTCTCCATTTTCCTTTAAAATCAGTATTTTTTAGGTCTCCTGTAAGATATATTTCTTTTTTTTAATTCAAATCTTGAGCGACATATGTGCACCCATGTTTATAGCAGCTCAGTTTGTGACTGCTAAAGCTTGGAAACAACACAAATGTCCATCAACTGGAGATTGCATAAAGAAGATGTGGTTCTTTCATAGAATGGAGTACTATTCTGCTATAAAGAATGATAAGATTTAGTCATTTATACTAAAATGGATGTACCTTGGGGACATCCTCACAAGTGAAATGAATAGGTCACAGATGTGTAAATATCATATCTTTTCTCTGGTATGAGAAAATGTAGGTATATGGAAGATATATTTATTAGCTAGAGGTCTATGAGAAACTGAATTCTAGGAAGCTTTATGTTTTGTTTTCTGACTTTAACTTCTTGTAATCCAACAGAAAGAACTTTTGTGATTTCTTATCTCAGCATGCTGGATAATTTCCCTAATTTATTCTTAGTTTTATTTTCCTTACTTTTAATATTCTCTTTTCTTTTGTTAATTTTCTAAAGATTTTTCTCTAGTTGCAGAAGACAAAATGGACAATACCACCAACTCACCAAACTAAGAGGCAAGTAAGAATTGTGCCCTGATTCTTATAAGCTGAATATGTATATAATATGTGTGTATATATATATATATATATATATATATATATATACACACACACACACACACACACACACACACAGAGACACACAGGAGTTTATAAGTCTTTTTATAGGTACTGTAAAAATTATAGTTCCATATCACCTGTGTGTTTCCTACAAAAACCACTATATCTAAAGGATATTTATTACTGGAGTAATTCAAGGACTCAGCCAACCTCCAAAGGTCACATAAAAGATGCAAGGTATATTAAAATTGCTAAATCTGGGCCTGGAAGTAGCCATGCTGTCATCCATGGCTCATTGCCTTGCATTTTCTTTAAGTCTCCACAGCAGAATAATTTTTACTAATACAGAGAGATTAAATCTCAGTGCCCATCTTGGACTGAGGCTTGGAGGAAATCTCCCAGAACTAGAAGGCTCTGAGCAGCCCCAGGATAACTCCTCTGCCTGTTTGAAGACACAGCCAATGCAGATGGCTGTCACCCTCCCTTTAGTGCAGCCCAGAAGTACAGGATGAGGCCTGCTTTGGACCATTATATTTTATTCCAGAGGTGAGGGTCAGGCCTGTTGAGCACCCCCTGGGCAAGGTCCACTGTTTTAGCACTCAGAGCTGGTGGTGGAAGGGGAGGCTCCAGCCCCCTGCCCTTTGGCACAGTGGGAACCCAGCACTCGTTCTGGGCCCCAGTCAGGGTGCGTTTCCAGTCAGCCCCAGGATGCCTGCAGAGAAGGAGAAAGGTTTGAGTCTAAGTGCATAGGATGCACACGTGGCTCAGGATGGGCGCTGCGGCTTCCTCCCTCTTCTCCCCGAAATCCTAAGCTGGCAAGGGAACCACGTTTCTTCAGGAAGGGGAAAACTGTGTGGTCCATGTACCCTGCACTATGGAGGTGTAGTTAGCCATGGGTTTCTTTCTCATCTCTTTGAAGGATGATGTGGTTTATGGTGTTTGCATGCAGGAAGGGCCCCAGAAACTTCAGAATCTTCCCCATATCCTTTTGGGGGTTCTGGAGAGGAGTTGGGGTCTGTGTGTACAGTCTTCAGTGGGCTTTGGGCTCCTCATAGAACCAGAAGTGGGTCCCCATGTGACTCCACAGGGGAAAAGGTGCTACTCCCCATGCCCAGCTCAGTGACTCTGGGTCTCATTCCCTGGAGCAAAGCTAGAAGCTGCTGCCTGTGGTCCTGCACTGAGCCACTTTGGGTATCTCATGTGTGGCAGAGGATGGACATAGTTCTGGCCCCAGGTTGTGAGGAGCACTGGCCCTGAGCAGAGGGACTCCAGAAGATTGGATTGCTGGTGATCACAGGTGTCGTGGACATGGTCTCTGGGGATAAGCCTTTCTGAGCTGGCACTGTGGCTGAGCCGGGAAGGGAGGATGGGTGTGCTGGGCTGCTATGTCTGCCACAGTGGTCAGGGCTGAGATAGTCTCTGCAGGTGTCTATAATCTTCCCTCCCACCCCCAGTGGGCAGGGTAATAACAGGCATCTCACTTCCCTCATATCCTTACAGAAAAGGTAGAGAACAAGGGGGGTGCGGCTAAGCTCCTTATTCTCCTACACATGCTGGTACCAAGAAACTTGGAAACAGAACAGGGCACCCGAAAGAAGTTGGAATTAGTCTTAGATGACTGCCTCTCAGCTCTAGTCCTTCCTTCCTACAGTCAGGCCCACATTCATCATCTACGAACTTCTCCAAGAAGTTGTCCTAAGGTCCAGGCTCAGAGTGCACCATGTCCATCTTGCAGAAGGAACAATAAGAGACCACTGCATCCTTTGAAGTATATGCAATATAGGGCATTCTTCAGCGGCAGATGACCCCCGCCCCATGAACTATCCAACACATGAAGTCCCTTCCAGCCCACTTCCAATACTTCCCATCGTCACATAAAGCACCCCTGAGAGAAAGGTTGTCTTAGCATGGCAAAAGAAGAAACTGAATTCACAGGCTGGGGGGCTTGTGATCTCACAGATATAGGATTCAATTTCTATCCTTTCCTTTCTTTTCTTTTTTCCCTTTCTTCTTTTCTTCTGTCCAGAGTATCTAACCAAGGGCCTTGTACATGCTAAGCAAGAACACAACCATTAAGTTATATCATTAGCCCCTTCTATTTTTTGTTCAAGGCAGTCTTCTTGGCTTCAAAAATGTGATCCTTTTGGTTCAGCCTCCAGAACTGTTGAACTGAAGTCTGAACTTTTGACTTTGATGTCGAAGTCCTGGCAGATCACAGAGGCATATTATGATCTGAACCCCTTCAATCCTAAAACAGGCAGATTTGGAACAAGGCAGGCTGGGATGTCACTGGCACTCACCTCCACAGGACTGGGGGCCCCTGTTTCCCCTTTTCTCTGACCTACATTTGAGCCTTCCTTTCCCTAGTCTGTGAGTCCTGACAGAATGACAGGGCTAAGTCTTCCCACGACATGAGCCTAGATTCAAGGAAAATTTCTCTTATGGCCTGTCTAGATGTCATCCAAAAGACTCATGTGGTCATAGGAGGGGCTTTTCAGAGTGGCTTTTTAGTGGCTGAATTTAAAATGTGATACTGGAATTAGGAGTGATGGTGGGTCCAAAGACAAGTGATTAGTAATTAGTCCAGTGATTGGTTTTTATAGCTCTGTAAGTGGATAGCAGAATGGCTCTCCCTAAAGGCAGGTAGCCTTATCTGGAGTGGAATACAAGTATAAGTATATAATAAATGTCTCTGATATTTTCCTTGACATTGTGGAGTCTATGAAGTATAAGCAAATATGTTGTGACTATTTAAGTTTTTAAAATTGCACCAAAGAACACTGTCTGTGATTCCTGTAGAAATCTTCCTTCTTTCTTTGAACAGATTTAGCTCATCATTTGCACTACTTTCTGCAGCGGTTCTGTTAGTCTTCTTTCATGACTGTCTTTAGTTGCACTGTTGTGCACATTCTGTCTTGAATTGATTCGAAATGTTTACTTTTCATGGACACTTTGACTTTGGGGTTGAGCCAGAGTCACATGGTGGTAGATCTAGTGCACAAGAAGGATGAGGATACATACACTGTAATGTTTTCACCAGCTTAACTATCTACTGGGTGGTACTGGATAAGAACATTTACCATACGTGTTATCAAAACTTGTAAGACCCCTCAAAAAAAATTTGCCCAACTCCCCCAGAAAGTGACAAGAATGATGAGATAAATGTGTTTGAAGAAGACAGGTATTCTGAGGGTTGTTTTAAGATTTTTAAATTTACTTTATCATTAAAATGTTATGTAAAGCTGACTGTTATGGCAGATATCTATCACCCCAGAATTCAGAGAAACTGCAGCAGGACTGTCACAAGTTTAAGCCCAGTCTGAACAAAGCAGCAAGATAGTGAGGCTTTATTTCAAAATAAAAAAGAGAAAGCACTGTGGTGCATCTCAGTGCAAAGATCCTGGGTTCCATCCTTAGTACTGAAAAGAACAGTAGAAAAATTTCCTGTATATGATAACAGATAGATCGAGAGAATGCTTTATAAAAGAGAAAGGCATCATGTTTTTAGGCTGAACTCAAATGGATATTCTAAGGAACATTGTTTAGGCATATGTCACTTTATTTATTATTTGAAATTATAGGAAAAAGGATTAGGACCTAAGAACGTGACTTAGGTCCTGAATTTGAGAGCACTCCCTGCCTTGGTCCTGTTTCCACTGAAACAAGTCACAGGTCAAGGAGGCTGTGAGGTCAGTGAGTATGCCAAGCCCCCTAAACCACTGGTATCAGGATCCTGGGGCATACAGCAGCAACTGTGTGGCCTTGTGCTAAGAACATTGTCCCTGAGAACAGAGTGCTCCACTGGGATGTTAACCCTTAGGCCTGAAGGATCACTAGCAGATGCGCTTTGCTGAATAGAGTGGCAGTAGCATGGATGTGTGTGAGAGGCCCCTCACCCTGTGTGCAGATGTAGGGAGAGACTAGAAGGAGGCAGCAGCTGTTGCCACATTCCACCATGCTTTTGAGCTGGCACATATTCCAGATTGCTATGACAAAGCTATTTATCATGATACAAGAATATATCAAGTGCTCTTAAAGAGTTAGTTGGCTTGATTTATAATGTTTAAATATTTAGATATATAGTATGTGAGTCTCCATCTGAATTCTGACCTTGCACTAAACAAGTGGCAAGACCCAAATGCATTCTTCCCTGATAATTTTCCTCTCAGTTCCTCTAGATTCACTTTTTAAAAAGTTGGATAAGTCCTTGGGTCTTTTGGCGGGGGCATATATTTAATAGTTTAGTGTATATTCTTTCCTGTGAATATATTCTATGAGATCTTCCATCTATAGCTACACTATGGAACACATTCAGTCATCTTTTTCTGATAACTCCTGCTGTACTCTATTTCTACAAACTATTTTGTAACATTTCTTTTCTATGCCCTTTAATAACATTGAATGTGGAGAAACTCAGATTGACAGCAATCTGACTCCATTCTAGTACTCAAAACAAGCACTATTCATCCTTAGTTTTGTACTTATTGATACAATAAAATCTGTCTCTTATGGACCAGTGGAAATACAAATGTAAATTATGTTATGTAAGTTAATGTATTCATGGGTTAGTGGATCATATTTGCTTATATGTTGGCAGTTCTTTCTGTCTTACACATTGGAAGTTGGAATGAGTGTGTGTGTGTGCACTGGTGAGGGTAGTGGTAGTGGTGGTAGTGATAGTGATGACAGTGGTAGTGATACTGGTTGTGATGGTAGGGACAGCTGCAATAATGGTAGTGATGATGGTATAATGGTGGGGGTACTTGTAATACTGATATTGGTGGTGGTTGTAATGGTAGTAATGGTGGCAATCATGATATAAAGATGGTAATTAGGGTTGTGAATTGTGAGTTTTAATCCAGGAAGTTTATTTGTCTTCCTCTTACCCACTTATACCCATTCTTGCTCCCTTAGACATAAACCTGCTACCATTCCTGGTCTTCTTACTAAGAGAAAGATTAATGGCACCCAAATGTTTACAGTGTCAAAATGTTGAATTGCTAATCTGAGGTGCACTAAGCTATACTTAAAGCATGCTCACAGACAATACTCTTGCAATTACATTCTGAAGAAATCACTGTTATGGTTTCTATCTAGATGCCCCCACAAAGTCTCATGGGTTCATAGGTAGAGCTTTTGAGGGGGGTTATTGGATCATGGGAGTCATGTCACCCTGTAAAGGGCCAGCCAACTATGGACTGAAACCTCTACCAACTGTGAGACAAAATAAACTTTTTCTCCTTATAGTTTTAGGTGTCAGATATTGTGTCTGGGGGCCGGGGATATAGCTCAGTGGTTCCGGTGCCTGTCTTGCAAGCGCAAGGACCCGGGTTCAATCCCCGGTAACCACATAACAATACTGGGTGAGGAGACTCACCCCAGCGGCAACCAGTACCACATACCACAGTGCCGGGCGTGGTGGCTCATGCCTGTAATCCCAGCACTTGGGAGGCAGAGGCAGGAGGATTGCTGTGACGTGAGTTTGAGGCTGAGCTCGGGGCCAGCCTGAACCACAAAGCGAGACCCTGTCTCAAAAAACCTTAAAAAAATAAAAACAACAACAACAACAACAAAACAGATATTGTGTCTGGGCAACAAAAAAGCAATTAAGTTAATGAATTATGCTCAAATAATAAAGGTAAACATCAAATGAGGAGTGTTCACCATCAGAGAAATCCTGAGAGGACAGCAAAGGTCAAAAATGCCAACTTGAGTAGCGTTAGGGAAGGCAATAAGATTTGAAGAGCATCTTGACACTAGATCAAGATTTAAAATGCATACTCAAATAATACATGCAAACATAATAAACACACATATATATTTACATATAAATATATCTTCTATATTTCTTCTTTTTTTAGTTTATAGGGTTTTTTTTTTTTTTTTTTTTTTTAGACAAGGTCTTGCTTTGTTGTTCAGGTTGGCCCTAAACTCAGCAATTCTCCTGACTCTTCCTCCTGAGTGTGGGGATTATAGGTGTGAGCCACAATGCCCAGCATTGTGCTGCATGGTTCTGATTGCTGGTGGATGAGTCACTATGCCTGGCATTGTATGTGGTTATCGAGGATCAAACCCAGGCCCTTGCACTACAAGGCAGGCACCAGAACCACTGAGCTAGATCCTCAGCCTCTACGTTTCTTCTTTTTGCAGTGCCAGGGATTGAACTCTAAGCTTATAATTCTTGAAAAGCACTTCACCACTGAGCTATATCCCTACCTCATAAATATAAGGTGTGAGCAAAATATGCAATGATTATTTAAATTAAAAATGTATTATAGCAAAAGACATTGCCAAAAATTCACCCTAAAACATGTCCCTCACTTAACACACATTTATCTCATTATTCTTGCCACTCTCCAAACCAGGTCTACAAGTGCACTTTAATTTGTGTCTTTATGAGGTGTGATCAAAAGTTCCTTGAATGTTGCTTCGAGTGCCATCCAACAAAAGGCAGTTTCTTCAAAATAGTATGTTGTGTCCTCAACTATCTTATTCACAAGATCTGGCAAGTGTCTTCTGGCTCTTCCTCAAAGGCAAATGACTGTCGAGGCATTCTGGATAGTGCAGCTAAAGATATTTATAAAAGAACTTTCAAAGGTGATTTGGAAAGTAGTGAGAGTAATATGTTCAGTGGTTTCAAAGTGAGGAGGAGTATTATTATTAATGGCAATATGTTTTAAAATTACAATATATTTTAAATTAGGACACTTATAATATTTTTGATAGTACCTCATACACATTTTAAAATTATAAAAGTAATCTATTTTCAATATTTTAAAAATATGAGGAGAACATAAAGAAAATAAGCTTTGACTCCCTGAAATATCAGTGGTGGAAATCATAGTCACTTGGAGTCACTCGTTTGCCCCAGAGTTTTCTACTGGATTGACCTGTGCTTTCTTGTGTCAAAGCAAAGCTCAGGATGGATTTTCCTTCTTCCACTCTTCCACGGAACCTCCACAAATGGACATGATATTTATAAGCAGCATCGTTTTCATCTGGATTTCTTATTTAGCTGAAAGATGTGTAAAAATGTGGAACCACATCTGATGAAGCAAAGGAACACTTTTCCCTCCCAAACACCAGTGTGATTCATTATTCCCAAACTGTTTCCCAATTCCTTATTTGAAAGTTGGCTACAGCAAAAAAATAATAATAAAAATAAAATAAAATAAAAAAATAAAGGAGGAGAAGACATAGACTTTAAGATCTACAGTACTTGGAAAAATCATTATTAGTGGATCAAATGCTTGGCATAGGGTTTGCTGTCAGCACCTCAGGTTCATAATGCCTTTCAAATTCTAAAGAGATGATTTGGGTTGTAACATATTTCACACTTGAGCGTTTCTTTAGATAGGTCTGTGTTCAGAGTAACAGATGTACAAGAAGAAAGATATTACTTGGAATGAGTTACAGCAGTCTTTCTTAACAAAAGCTACTAAGAATATAATGGCTGTGTAGATAAAAAGTTGAAGAATAAATTTTTAATGATCTTACTCATCACAGTGGCCAAGATGGCGTTAAGCTATAAATCACAGTAGCTCATAATGATTTTTACAAACAGGCAGGGAAAAACTGAAGTAGGTTTTTTTGTCCAATACTTTTGAAAAGCAGTGTGTTTTGATTTATTTTGTTCTCAAGACCCATTTTCCCTAAACCATCTACAAATCCCAGAGGAAACACCTACCAACTCCAATCTGTGTTTCCCCTGTAAAAAAATAACAGCTCTGAAGTTTGTAAGATCCCTGTAAGACAGACTACTAAATGGTCACCAGGATCTGAACTTCATCACTATGGTAGTTACTTCCTCCTGGCCCCTAGACTGCATGATAGGAGAGTAGTGCCATCTATGACTAAGACTAAGACTGCATGAAATGCTGGCAAATTTTCAAAAGCTCAACAAAATTGTATATTTGGAACTTCAAATCATTTTTCATGGAGACACTGTTCAGGTTTCCACAAAAGACTAAATAAATAGGAGGTGCATATCTCATATGGAAATTGAAATGGTCAAAGATGAGGTGACTCAGTACATCTGGGGTAGTTTTTAGACCTCCTAATCTACTCCACTGATCTTCAGGTTTGTTACTTTGCCAGTACCATGCAGCTTTTATCAGAGTGGCTTTGTAGTATAGTTTCAAGTTGGGAATTGTAATATCTCCCACCATGACCTTGTTGCTTAGAATTGCTTTTGCTGTTCTAGGTCTTTGTGGTTCCAGATGAATTTCTGGATTTTTTTTTCTCTAGATCTGTGAAATATGCTTTTGAGAATTAAATCAGGATGGAATTAAGTTTGTATAGTAGTTGTGGGAGTATAGCCATTTTGATGATTTTGGTCCTTCCTACCCAGGAGCAAAGTATGTCTTTCCAGTTTTTGGAAAATGGAATTCCTTTTTCAGAGTGCTATAGTTTTCAGAGTAGAGGTCTTTCACTTCTTTTGTAAGATTGATTCCTAGATATTTCACTTTTTGGATGCTATTGTGAAAAGGATTGGCTGCCCCATTTCTTTCTCAGTAGGTCTATTGTTTGAGTATACAAACGCTATTGATTTTTGAGCACCAATCTTGTCTCTAGCTATACTATTAATTTTTTCAATTAAGTCTAGCAGTTTTTTGGTTCAGTTTTTAGGTTTCTTTATATAGATGTCATGAGCAAATAATCACAGTTTAATTTCTTCCTTTCTTATCTTTATTCTTTTTCTTTCTTTCTCTTGCCTAATTGCTATGGCTAATATTCCCAGCACAATACTGAATAGGTATGGTGAGAGTGGACATCCATGTCTTGTTCCTGATCTTAGCGTGCAAGGTTTCAGTTTTTTACCATTTAATATGACGCTGGCTGATGGTTTCTTGTAGATAGCTTTTATTAGTTTGAGAAAGAGCCTCTCTCTTCCAATTTTCTGTGGGGTTTTGATCATGAGCTTGGTGTTGTGTTTTGTGAAGTGCTTTTTCTGCATCAATTGAGATGATCATATG
>PVIR01014361.1:0-40399 GCA_004026965.1 Petromus typicus | reverse complement strand
CCTTCATTGCAAGAAGAGGTCCTTTGAAACTCATTCCTGCTGCCAGGAAGACAGAGTCAAATTTGCAGTTTCTCTGGCAAGTGTTCCAGACTTTGCAGTAAGGATTTTAAGTACTGATCTATAATAAACTATTTAAAAGATGAGCTATAACTACATTGTGGAAAGAATTACCTGCTTATTTGATTTTGTTTGTTTGTTTGTTGTTGTTGATCTTTGTGTTTTTTTGTTTTGTTTTGTTTTTTGAGACAGGGTCTTGCTTGTGGTTCAGGCTGGCCCTGAGCTCAGCCTCAAACTCACATCACAGCAATACTTCTGCCTCTGCCTCCCAAGTGCTTAGATTACAGGCGTGAGCCACCATGCCCGGCACTGTAGTATGTGGTACTGACTGCTACTGGGCGTGAGTCTCCATATCCAGTATTGTATGTGGTTACCGGGGACTCGAACCCCTGGGCCCTTGCGCTTGCAAGACAGGCGCCGGAACCACTGAGCTAACTCCCCGGCCCTGTATTTTGTTTTTTAGATAGCGTTTCTATAGATCTCAGGTAGCTCTTGAACTCACAGTAGTATGGGCTGGCCACAAACTTGCACTAATCCTCCTGGTTCAGCCTTCCACTGCAGGGATTACAGGTGTGCGCCACCGTGCTCAGCTGCTCTTTAGTTTTGATTGTATAGAGTGCAGTATACTTTTGTTTTTGCCCTTTCTACTTTTCCAAGGTCACTTGGACCCACATCTAATGCCAAAGCTGTACCACGCCAGGTTATCTCTTATGAAATGTATTGCTATATGAGATTCAAGTTCTTTTAAAGAAGTATCAACTAAGATAAATTGTTTTCTTTCAACAGGGAGAATCTTGCGAGTGACATGTATCTTATATCACAGATGGATAGTGATCAGTATGTGCCAATTACAACTGTAGCTAACCTTGACCATATTAAGAAACTTAGTACTGATGTGGATTTGATTGTTGAAGTGCTAAGATGTAAGTAAATGACAATTTAAAAATGAATAATGCTTGTCTCTACACTGTTGTCTTATCATTGTGCACCTTTACATCTACAGCCACCAAACAGTCCTCATTGGCAAACTGAGTCTTCCATGGACAGCCAGAATTCCCTTCTGACCAATCATCATACTGGGAGCCTGATTGAATCCATAATGAAGCCTTGAAAAAGATTATAGGTCATTTGAAGGAGAAAAGGGATCTTTTTAAAAAGAGATTTTGTAGACAGCTATCATTTTATTCATGAAAAACAATAAAAGCATTATTTATGGTTAAAGTACACATAAATTAGCATTTTTGCTACTCAGGGAGTTTCTTTCAAATTTCAACTTCCTGTAAAATTTTGATGAAATACTGCATTTTTCCTAAAAGGATATTGTGAATAAAGTTGTTTCTTTCAAATTTGGCAATGTCAAACGAATGTTTAAACGTTACAACAGAGGTCCACAGGAATTTCAGGAAATGTCGTGAAAGTGTTACCTATCTTGTTATTATTTTAGTTTATGTCTTTATATGCTTTGCTTTTACTACCTTATTTTTAAGTAGGAAAATAGCTTTATTTATGTATAATTAACATCAAGCGCGTATATCTGAAACATACGGTCAGTAAGTATTGACACAAGGATACACATGGGTGAAACTGGTATCACCACAGGGAAGGTAACAGTACTTCCATTACTCCTAGTGGTTTCCTGGCCCTCATGGTGTTTTCTGCTTAAAGGCCTCATTGTATATTCCTTCTCTATTAAACATGTGCTTTATTGGATTTGTTTACAAATTTCCTTTTTATATAGGGCTACAAACTCCAGGTGAAAATATTTTTATAGTTTTCCTTCCTCTTGACTGATGAGTGCTGCAGTTTTGGCATTTCTTGCACAAGGAATACAATATGGATTGTGCTAGCCTTTTTTCACTAGGGCCTTCCTGTTTTTGAAAGATGAGACAGTGCGGTCTGAACAAAAGCATCATTTCTTTGACCACCAAGCCTTTTTGTTACTTAACACTTGTGGTAGAGGAATTCCACGTTGTTTCTGTCCCTGCACATTGTTGACCCGGTCAGTGCTATCCTTTATTTTTTCTGTGTGGATCTGATTTAACACTAATAGAAGGAAATAAACTTTTTACTTTAGAACTTAGTTGGATTTTCTAGTTGGAAGTAAAATTGTTTCTATTTTTCTGTTTTTAAGCAAAAAAGTGAAGAAACTGGCAAATATAGGTACTATTTAACTATGAATTCCAAACATTGTACATTTTCCAAATGGTGTTTTATTTTCCAGTGTGAACATTTAGAATAGAAACCTACATTTTCTGTCAGTTCAGTTTGGTAAACTTACAAACCAGCAACTTTCTTGCATCTATAAGAAGTCTTCTTGATTATTCCAGATTTAGTTATTCTCTTTAGGCATACCTTGCAAACTTTGCTGCACACTGAAGGCAGTTTCACAGTCAGTTCTTGCTAGTCAAGGGTTACTCATGCAGGCTATCAGAATGCTTAATCACTTTGCATAGGTACTTAACAGAACCAGTCTGTATGTGGATCACTCATCTGCATTTTCCTGAAAATAAGACCTACCTAGAAAATCGTCTTCCTTGGAAGTGAGAGATTAAAACGTCTAGTCTGTCTTTATCTTACCTGCCATCACCATTCTCTTGCTCAGCAGTGCTCCAGTCACTTTACATACTCACCAACACTTTAGAATACAGTCATTTTAATTTTAGATTTTCTAATAGGTGGTTAGCAGTATGTCATGATTTTAATTTCTGTGTCTTTAATGGTTAATTTTCTTCTTTCCTGAAGTGACTTTTCACATAGTCCTCTGACATGTACTTTTTCACTTATTTACTTGACAAGTGGGAGTTTTTGTTTTTATTTATAGTATGTCTTATTTTTCAGAGCAGTTTTAGGTTCATAGCAAAATTAAGAGGAAGGTATTTTCTGTAACTCAACATCCTACGCTAATGTGTTCTATTTTTTAGAATTGGTGAATCCATATCTATGTATCATTATCATCCACCATTTTCATCAGGATTCACTATCTTTTGATTTTGTTTTGTTTTGTTTTATTTTTGGCAGTACCAGGGATTGAATCCAGGCGTACTCCCTTGCCGAGCTATCTCCTTGGCCCTTTTTGGACGTAGGAGCTAGCATTCCTCAAACTTGTAATTTGCCTGCCTCAGCCTTCCAGGTAGCTAGCTGGGATCATAAACGTGCTACCAGGTCCAACGGGTTTGATTCACTCTTAGTCTTATAATTCTGTGGGTATGGATAAATGTGTGACATGTATCCACCATTATAAATATACAGAAAAATTTCATTGCTTTTAAAATCTTTGCATTGCCTATTGAGTTTTTCCTCCAGCCCTTGGCAGTTGTTAACCTTTTTATTGTCTCCATAGTTCTACCTTTTCCAGAGTATCATAGAGTTGGAATCATACAGTATGTATAGCCTTTTAATATTGGCTTAGTTGGGTTGGTAATATGGATTTAGTTTCCTTGATTCTTTTTAGTGCTGAACAATATTCCATTGTCTGATTTACCACATTTTTTTTTTGTCCAAGGACCTCTTGGTTGATTCCATGTTTGGCATTTATGAGTAAAGCTTCTGTAAACATTTGTGTACAGATTATGTATACATGTTTTCAACCCATTAGGTAAATGCCAAGGACTGATTACTATATCATATGATAAAAGTATGTTTTGCTTTTAAGAACTCACCCAAACTGCATTTTCCTGTTAAACTTGTGGATCATTTGCATGTGATTATTTGCCATCTGTAAATCATATTTGGTGAAGTGTTTTCTCAGATGTTTTGTCAGTTTTTTAATTGGATTGTTCACAGTCATATATCTGGTTTTTTGTTTTTGGCGGTGCTGAGGATCCAACTCTGGCCCTTGTGCTTCCAAGATAGATGCGGTACCGCTTGAGCTAAATCACTGCTCCTACAGTCATGTGTCTAATGTGTCTTCTCAAAACTTTGTTCCCAGTCTGTGGCTTGAGTTTGACTCTTTTAATATTGTCTTACGTGTCTCATTTCAGTGAAGTTTTAAATTCCAATGAAGTCCTGTCAAATTTTGTCTTGCATGATTCATGCTTTTATTGTGAGATCAAAGAGAAACATTGCAAACCCCAACTCATGTAGATTTTTCCTCTGTTCTATAAATTGTAGTTTTCATTTTACATTTAGGCCTATTGTCATTTTTGGTACATTTGAGTTCTTTTAATGAAAAACTGGGGTGTATGTTTACATGTTTTTGTTTTGTATGTAGTTCTGTTGTCACTCCTTCAGATGTGTATATATTTTAAAATATGATTTACAAATATATTCTTCCAACTTATGACTTAATTTGTTTTTCTGAGTGTCTTCAGAGGAACAGAAGTATAAATTTTTTTAGTAGGCCTTACTTGGTCCAAGTTATAAAGGTTATCTTGTGGAAGTTTCCGGTTTGGATCTGTGATGTGTGTTATTACAACTGGTGCAACACCATGTGTTGAAATAACTCTCCTCTGCTGCATTTATGCCTTTGTCACAGTCATTTGCCATGCGTTTGTGGGTTTATCTTTGGATGATGTATTGTTTCATTGACTTTGTCTGTTTTGAAGCTAATACCACAGTGTCTTGATTACTATAATTATATAATAAGTCTTAAAGTAGTTGTACACAATTTCCAGCATTGTTTTGCAGTGTTTTATATTCCCATATGAATTTTAGAATCAGTGTTATTTCCTAAAAAGCTTATTGAAACTTTTTGGGGATTGTATTGATTTTGTAAATTTGATTGAGGAAAGTTGACATCTTAACCAGTAGCGAGTTTTCCAGTCTATTATAAATGGGTCTTTTAAGATGTTGCTGGCAGTGTTTTGTGGTTTTTAGTACTTAGGTTTTTCATGTATTTGTCAGATTTATGACTAAGTACTTCACATTTTTAGGCTATTATAAATGATATTTTCAATTTCTGGTTGTTAGTATTTGCTAATATGTTTACTCTCCAGTATTTTGTATACCAAACACTAGTACACTCAAATTGTAATGTTTTATAGAAATTATATTACTTTTCTATATTGGCAAGCTCATTTTCTGTGAATACCTTTTTATACAATCTAGGTGCTTTTATTCCTATTTCTTATCTTGCAGTGAGTAGAAGCCCTAGTAAAATGTTGAATGGAAGTAGGGAGATTAGACATCTTTGCTTTATTCCCAATAATGGAGGAAATCATTTTCTGTCATTAAATTTAATACTATCTATAGATTTTTTTTTTTTTCTTTTTTTTGAGACAGGGTCTTGCTTTTGTAGTTCAGGCCGGCCCTGAGCTCAACCTCAAACTCACATCACAGCAATCCTCCTGCCTCTGCCTCCTGAGTGCTGGGATTATAGGTATGAACCACCACGCCCAGCACTGTGGTGTGTGGTACTGGTTGCTGCTTGGCGTCAGTCTCCATGCCCAGTATTGTTATGTGGTTACTGGGGATCGAACCCAAGCCCTTGTGCTTGCAAGACAGGCACTGGAACCACTGAGCTATATCCCCGGCCCAATCTATAGATTTTTTATAAGTAACACTGACCTAGATGTTATTTCCCCTTTTCTCTGATTACTGAAAATTTTTATCGGAAATGAGTTGGATTTTTAGAAGTATTTTTGCTACATCTGGGAGATGATTGTGTAGTTTTTCTAAATTTTTAGCTAATTAATAAAAATTTAGACGGCTTGATTTTTCAGTTGGTAAACCATCGTTGCTTTACTGAGATGAATTTCATGTGTTGTGATTTATTACATGTTTATATGTTATTGGTTCACTTTGCCAAAATTTGGTAAGAGTTTTGCCTAAGTGTTAGTGAGAAATACTGGTCTGCAGTTTCTTTTGTAAGGTCTTTGTATAAGAGAATTGCTGGCTTCCCTAGAATGGATTAGAGCACAATTTTCTGGGGTAGTTTTTTCTGTGGAATTGGTGTCTTTTTACCTAAATGTTGGATTAATTTCTCCAGTGAAACTGTTTGGGCCTTGAATTTTTAAATGCCTCTAGCCTGTAGAAGTCCTGTGCACTATCTAATGCACCATGGAGCCACCTAGACTTTGAAATTTTTAGGACATGATTCTTCTTGCAGTTCTTCATACTGGGGATTAAACCTAGGACCTTCATACTGAGCTACATCCCCAGCACTTCACTTATTTTATGATTCTAAATCTCTAAATTACCCAATCTAGACTTAAATTTTAGATACCTTGCCTCAGCCTTCCAGAGTACTGGGTTTAAAGGTATGTACTACCGTGCCAGTTTGAGGCAAGATGTTTAACTACAGATTTCATTTCTCTTGTAACAACAGGTCTGTTCCAATTACCTTTTTCTTCTAGAGTGAACTTTGTGTCTTTTAAGGAATGTTTCTGTTTTGTGTGAATTTTCAAATTTATCAGTGTGATTATACTGTATTCTGTTATGAGCCTATAAAAATTGGCAAGACCTATAGTGATGGTACCACTTCCATTCCTGATACTAGTGATTTGTTTTGTCGTGGTAATGGATAGTTGGGAGCCTTGGTTGTGATCACAGTGTACTATAGTTTGAATCTACATGTGACATAAATCCAAAGAGTAACATCAGAAGACAGACTTTATATAGAATGAAGGAAAAAACTGGTGAAATTAAGCCTGATGTAGACCTGTTTCCACCATGACATTTGCACCCTCATCAACATCCTTATGAAGAATATGCTGTAAAGTTATGTAAGATAGGAATAACTGGGTAAAGAGTATATGGCAACTTTGCGTGAGTCTTAGACTATTGTAAAATAAAATGTTATAATAAGACAATTACTTTACTTGTCCAAAGGAGAAAGCTTTTAAGCTTGCTTTTTTTTGGCGGGGGGGGGGGCAGGTGCGGGGGGAAAAGCAGGGTCTCTCTTTGTAATTCAGGCTAGCCCTGAACTCACTATGTAGCCCAAGCTAGCATTGAACTCTCAGCAGTCCTCCTACCTCTGCCTCCTGAGGGCTGGGATTACAGGTGTGAGGCACTGTGGTATGTGATTCTGATTGCTGATGAGTGTGAGTCACCACACCCAACATTGTTGTATGTGGTTACTGGGGATCAAACTCCAGATCTTGCATTTTCCAGGCAGATGCCTGAACCACTGAGCTAAATTCCCCAGCCCAAGCCTGTATTTTAATCTATTACTCTTATTTCATAGTGATACATATTGTGGCCCTTGTAGGACTTTTTAAATGTCCAAACCTTTACATGTAAGATTGGTTTAAACTTTGATAGCTTTGTGTTAGGCTACCAGAACTGCTGATAATTTGTTATTGTGTACAGGTTTCTTAAGTGTGTTTAGTAGTATAATGTTACATACTCCATTGGAATATCATGTTTTAATATTTGTGTTTTATCATTTCTTTTTCTTACCTTTATAGCTTTACCTTTAGTCCAAGTGGATGAGAAGGGAGAAAAAGTGAGGCCAAATCAAAATCGTTGCATAGTAATATTGCGTGAAATATCTGAATCTACTCCTGTGGAAGTAAGTAACTTGGACAGTTTAAGAGTATTTTTTGTCTATTTGAGGCTTTGGGGTTTTTTTCAAACCATCTGAATTTTGGGAGAGATTTTTTGTTTGTTTGTGTGTTTGTTTGTTTTTTGAGACAAGGTCTTGCTTCTGTAGTTCATGCTGGCCCTGGGCTCACTATGTAGCCCGGCAGTCCTGCCTCTGCCTCTCGAGTGCTAGGATTACAGGTATGAGTCACCATGCCAGGCATTGTGGTGTGTGGTACTGATTGTTGATAGGCATGAGTCACCACACTCGACATTATGGTGTGTGGTTAGCAATCGAATTTGGGACTTGCACTTGTAAGGCAGATGCCGGAACCACTAAGCTAAATCCCTGGTACTTGGGGAGGGTTTGCTTTTAAAAACCAATACTTAACATTAAGTTTTCACAGTATTTGCTCACATTAATAGTAGTAATGTGATTCTCTTATAGGAGGAAATGAGTGTCAGACCCTTTAACTACCTTTGTTTTATTTTTGTGTCACTGAGGATTGAATCCATGACTTTTACAGTGAAGCCACATGTCCAGCCTTGCCACCTTTCCAGTCTCACTAACTGTCTCAGTTTGAATTTGAACTTGGCACTCCTGCTTTGGTCTCCCATCGTACTGGGATTACAGTTGTACACCCAACCTGTATGTTAATATTTAATGAGAGAGCGTGTAAATATTTATTCACTAAGAAGTAATATTAAACCCCCAAATTAAGATATAAAGAGCATTTTATGATAAATAACTTTTCAGAATAAGCATTTTTATGACAAGATGACCTAATTCTGATGAAGTTACTGGGAAGAATTGTAATTGTAACTGGATCCAGAGAACCCTGGCCACTCCTGTACTTGGTACCATCATAAGTGCAAATGTTTTCTGAGGAAAAGAAGGAAGGCACAGTCACCTTTTTCATGAAAATGGGTTTAGGGATCATCCTTAGAGAACCAATAACTTGGAGCAGTAATTTTAGAAGACCATAGTATTTGATAGTTTAAGAATAATTAAAAATAGCCAATAATTGTGGTACACACCTGTAACCCCAGCTACTTGGGAGGCAAGAAGTTCAAGATCAAGGTCAACCTGGACATCTTGGCATACCCTATATCAAAATTTTAGAAGGGCTAGGGTTGTTGAGTGGTACAGCATTTGTTTAGCATGCACAAGGCTCTGAGTTCAATTGTTAGTACTGAAAAAAATATTTTTTAATGATAAAAGCAGTAATTTATTGGATTATTACTTGAGGTAGTAGTGCTAGTTAACCATTAGTTAGTTTGACCTCTGAATTTACATATTTTCTTTTAACCAGTAATTATTTGTCAGTCAGTTTGACCTCTGCATTTACATATTTATTTTCTTTTAACCAGTAATTATTTGTCCAAGATTATACAATAAAACAAGACATTAGAATCTCAGAAAATAATTTTTGTAGTTATTGGATTGCTTTTGCACTTTGGAAGTGGCCCTGTTTTTCTCAGATACTGTTTTGCTATGGAGTCTACTTTGTCTGATTTGAATATAGCCACTGCACTTTTTCATTTATGAATGTTAGCATTATCTTTTTCCATCCTTTATTTTAGCTCATTTTTATCCTTATATTAAAGATGAATTTCTTATAAGCAATATGTAATTGGGTCTTGCTTTTCTTATTCAATGTGATTGTTTTTTAAAGTTTTAAAATTTATTTTGGTAGGAAAAAGAACTGAGAGATTGTACCCAAGGTTATACACTTAATAGTTAATCGTCTGATCACTGAGCTACAACTTTTGTGCTTTAATCGTGGGTTTACCCTGTTTATACTTACATTATCAGTGAAGTGGTTGGGTTTAATTTTATAGTCCTACTGTGTATATTCTGTTAGCTTCTGCTGTTCTTTGTTTCCTTTTCATCCCTCATCTATTATTTGGTTCATTAGTATAAGTATGTTTTATAGTGCTTGCCCCTAGGGTTTATCAGCACTAAATGTATTGAAGTCTGCCTTTACTTAATCTAATGCTATTTCTTTACAACAGTACTTTTTCACTACTGGCTTTGTGCTATTGTCATATATTTTAATTGTTTGTTCATAGCTCTACAATATATTGTTTTTTTAAAATAAATCAATTTCCTTTAAACAGATAAGAATTGTGTATTATATTTATCTAATACTTACTCTCTGTTCCTCATTCCTCTGTGCAGGTCTAGACTTCTCCATCTGGTTTTTTTCATCTTCCTTTAATTTTAATAATTAAGGTTTCTTGTCCGGCTTTCAGGTCTGCTGGTGATGAATTTTTTTTCATCTTTAAAATGTTTGAGAAACATTGATGTAGGCTTTTTGTTTTGTTTTATTTTGTTTTTTTACTCTATATATAGATTTCCAAACTGATGAGGTGTTTTCTTTTTATATTTTGAAGATGTTTTCTGGTCGTCTGCATTATTTCTGGTGGTGAGGCGTCATTTTTGTCTTGATTACTATTTATAACTTTCTTTGGCTGCTTTGAAATCTTATCCCTAGTATTTTTTTTTTTTTTTTTTTTAGGTTTTTTGAGACGGGGTCTCGCTTTGTAGTTCAGGCTGGCCCTGAGCTCAGCCTCCAACTCACATCACAGCAATCCTTCTGCCTCTGCCTCCCAAGTGCTGGGATTACAGGCGTGAGCCACCACGCCCGGCACTGTGGTCTGTGGTACTGATTGCTGCTGGGCATGAGTCTCCACAGCCATTATTGTATGTGGTTACCGGGTTCGAACCTGTGCCCTTGCGCTTGCAAGACAGGTGCCAGAACCACTGAGCTAAATCCCCAGCCCATCTTATCTCTAGTTTTAAATAGTTTGATTGCAAGGTGCTTTGATTTAGCTTTGTTTTCCATACTTGATATTATTTATTCAGATATTTTCTTTATCCTCTCTCATGACCTTTTCTTTAGAAAGTATCTAACAGGCCATTACTTTTACTTAATGTAATTTTCATTCATTTTTAAAAACTCCGTAAATTTAATTGGAGCCTTTTTCCTCCATATCTGTTCAGCAGTCTCATTACCTTTTTGAGCATATGGAGTGTGTGTATGTATTTAGTAACTCTCTGAAATTCCCTTGCTTATTAATTCTGTCTCTATGATTTCTATACTTAATTTGTTTGATCTTTCTTGTTATAGGTCTTATTTTTCTAATTTTTGCTTGGTTGGTAGATTTGAATGAATACAAGCATTTTGGATTTTACTTTACTGTATACTGAGTATTTTTATAATCATATAAATTATCTTGAGCATGGTAATTTGCATTTATGGCTCCAGCTACTCAAGAGACTGAGGCAGGCGAATTTCTTGAAGCTGCCCAGCTTACCCTAGGTGAACAGTGAGACCCCCCCACCTCAAAGAACAATATTTAGGAAGCAGCCTAACAAGTTGGACTCTGTTTAAGGATATGTCTTTTGTTCTTCATGATGATTAAAGATAATTAAATATTAATTTCTGATCTCTCTATTTCCTGTAGGAAGTAGAAGCACTATTTAAAGGAGATAATTTACCAAAATTTATAAACTGTGAATTTGCCTATAATGATAATTGGTTTATTACATTTGAAACAGAAGCTGATGCACAGCAGGTATGTTCATTTCCCCACTATTCTGTGCAGTACATAGCTTGCCTGTGTTTATAATAGATCTGGACATTGAGATTATTATCAGATCAAAGTGTAAAGTTTCAATGTAAAATGCATAGAAAACAGAATTATATATAAAAAAAACTTAAATAGTTTTGTTTTGTAGCATTCTACAACATAAGCAGCCCAGAAAAATCATTGCTAGTCTTATATTTGGGTATAGAAACATTTTACTATTTATTTCAGGAAATTTTGAACCTAACCATAGTCTTTCCATGGGCATCATTGTATCACAAATTGCTTTTAAAGGTACTGAGAAATACCCTCCTTGAGGAGACAGAGGAGTTAAGACACTTTTTTCCTTTCCCATATTAAAGGAAGTTGCCTTACTTGGGAGAAACAGATTAACAAGTGTTAAGTGTTAAATGGTACAAATGCTATTGGAGGTTCAAAAGAGAAAGTACAAGAGCCAGAAAGATGGTTTTAATTGGATCTAAGGGAACAAAAAAGAAATTGGAGATATGGACCATGCTTATGGAATAACATGTGAGCATGCTCACCCACCTGAATATTGTTGGATGAAGTTAAATGAGAATGCATATAGCATTTGAAGATATGAGTGGAACTTAATTCACATATAATATGGAGAAGAATAGCGAGCTTTATGTAAACAATGAGTTTTGAATATTCAGGCCTCATCTTTTTTCTACTTTGTATAGAAACTGCATAATCCCAATCCCAAATTAGGAATTCAGTATTTATTGTATCCTCTGAGTCAGAATACTTATCCTGTGGTCTTAGGGAGACTTCTACGGTATTTATTAATAATACTTTTAAAATTATACACCAGCCTTACTTAGAATATTGGATGATGGGGGATTTCATAGTGCTTCCGAGATTATTTTAAGGGATCTGTGACCCAGAGGGACAAGGGGCACTGTTTTGTTTGTTTGTTTGTTTTGAGATGGTCTCATTGTGGAGTTCAGGCTGGCTTTCAACTTATTATGTAGCTCAGGCTGACCTTGAACTCATGATTCTCCTGCCTCAGCCTATCTAGTGCTGAGATTATAGGTGTGCGCCACCACACCCAGCAAGGGTCACTGTTTTATGTCTGATTCACCACATAACTTTTACGTTATGTACCTGAGCTGTTGAATTAACTACCAGTTTATGTTATTTATAAGATTAATAGAATGGCAATTTGGATGATTTTTCCTGTAGGCTTACAAATATCTGCGAGAAGAAGTCAAAACTTTTCAAGGAAAGCCAATTAAGGTAAGCAAGACTGTTGCTAATACTTTCTTTATTACTCTAACCAGTGCTTTTCGGTATTCTAACAAAAAGTTAAATGTTTTCAAACAGGCACGGATAAAAGCAAAGGCAATAGCTATAAACACATTTTTGCCAAAGAATGGATTTAGACCTCTGGACATGAACCTTTATACTCAGCAGCGTTACACAACATCGTTTTATTTACCTCCAGTATACAGTCCCCAGCAGCAGTTTCCTCTGTACAGCCTGATTACCCCCCAGACGTGGTCAGCAACGCATAGCTATCTTGATCCACCCTTGGTAAATCTTTTTTTTTTTTAATCTTGGAATTTACTTAACAGAAGTTTATATTTTATACATTGTACTAGTACTCTGAAAATTTAAAAGTCTAGTCTAATTGGGGAGTCAGATATGTTTGCAGTTTACTACAGTACAACCTTCAAGTTCTGTTATAGATTTTAAATATAATTGGGAAATAAAGACAGAGATATATGTATAAAAACTTTTAGTACTATGATCATGATTTTTGCCCAGTTCATCTCCTCCTATCGTACATTTCCTTTCCTTTAAGACACAGAATGCAGTAAGAACTCTTGTGTAGTGGATGTCCTTCTGAGCACAGAGGAAGATGGCATGGGGAGATTTGTTAAGGAGAAAGAGGTACTTTAATAAATCTTACAGTCCAGGACAAATTGAATACATGCTGTCTTACAAAGTTTGTTTTACTTCTCACAGTAGACTAAAACTTGAATTGCTGGTCCCTTTTATACACTAAAAAGTAAAAATAAGTGCCCGTGAAGAAACTCAGGCTGGAAAGGACAAATATGCCAAGAAAAGATAATTGGAATAGAACATATCTGTAAATACTACTAACCTTGTAATTAGAGGTTTCTTAGGCATTTTGTTTTCACCTAAGTTGAGCTTTTCAAGTTACATAAGATTTTATTTTATTATAAGAGATAAAAAGAAAAGGACGTTTCAAAGCTAAATTGTTTGCACAAATGTATGCAAATCATTATAGATCAAGTTGTGTTTCAGAGCTAAAGCCTAGACTGGGGATGGGCACCTGGAGAGTAAAACTGGTAAGTTTTCAGGCCAAGTCATACAGGTTCCTTCCATGGTATACAGATCATGTGGACCTTCACCTTGTTACTTGTGGGAAATTGTCTCATGTTTTTAAGCAAAGCAATGAAGTCATATAAAAGGTAGATAGGGACAGAAAAATGAGTCAGTCAGCCTGTATAGATTTTGTGAAAATGTAGGGTAGGAACTGAAGGACCTCGTGCAACTAAATACCTTAAAGGAATTTCAAAGAGGCCTGTGACCCTCCAAAAGTCTGGAACTGCTGTTCTATTTCTCTATCTCTTTCTAATAGGAAGAGAATGTACTGCTTTTTAAAAAAATATTACTACAGTCTATAAAAATGTACCTGTGTCCTTATAGCTCCTTATCACAAGAAAACCTTAAAGGAACTACATTTCTTAGCCCCTTGCTACTGAATAATCTTCCCTGAAAACAGCTAACTGCCATGTTTTTCCAGATCCATTCTTCCCATAGTCACTGCTGTTTCTGTAATCCTTTCTTTCCTTGTCTGGACTACACACTCTTGGGACCTGTCAGTTATGGTCTGGACTTCAGTTTTACATTCAGGTCACTTTTTATGATGGCCATGGGGACCTGTCTACATATGTGAAATCAAGACCCTTCATCAAAGCCTTTTCTGTGATTTGAAACATTGTATCACTTGAGCGAAAATAAAGAGCTAGTACCTGTTAATTCCTAGCAAGTTACAACATTAAATTACTGTTAGTCAGTTTATTTATTTATTTATTTACTTTTTGAGACAGAGTCTCACTTTTGTAGTTCAGGCTGGCCCTGAGCTCACTATGTAACCCCGGCTACCCTGGAACTCATATCAGTCCTCCTGCCTCCCAGGTACTGGGATTACAGGCATGAGCCACTATGCCTGGCACTGTGGTGTGTTATACTGATGGCTGAGGGCGTGAATCACCATGCCCAGCATTGTGATATGTGGTTACGAGGGATTGAACTCAGGCCCTTGTGTTTGCAAGGCAGGCACCAGAACCACTGAGCAAAATCGCTGGCCTAGTCATTTTTATTTTTAAATTCCTCAGCAAAATTACTCAAACACCAAGATTCCATGTGTAAGTTACATATGTGAAACACTTAGTCTTTATTGGTTTTACTGTGAATTGAAATCTCTACAATTTAAGCCTGAATAGATGGCTCGCCTAGTAATACATTTTTAAATAGTATGTAGAGAATGATTCTGTTTGATAAATGTTTCTTGTTGCTTTAAATTTTGTTTTTAAGTTGATGGATGGTAAATTATTTTAATATCGTTTTTCTGTTATAGCAGTGATGGCAAATTTTTTAAAGCTTTCAGTGGCACATATGCCATAGGTTTGCCACCATTGCCTTATAGCTTGTAGTTAACTCTAAAGAAAATTACCTTTTTTTTCCTGTCCCCTAATTTTCGAACATGGGCAGCCTTTATAAATTTTGTAGGGTAGGAACTGGAGGACCTCAAGCAACTAAATACCTTAAAGGAATGTCAATAACAGAGAATATTTGAAGCTTTATATCTAAAAGCCAAGAAATTAGTAGCCTCTCTCTTGATTTTACATGCATCTTAATTTTGAAGGTAGTTGAGTGATGTTTAAAACTGTATGCTCAATATTTTTAACTTTTTAAGGTTATATTTAGGATTGTATCTTCTTAAAGATCTGTGATTTTTACAAAATTTTTCTTCTGAATGGTGTCACTATATTTATAGGCCATTTGTCACTTTAAAGTGTGAGTTGGGGAATAATTACTAATGATCTGAAAATACACTGCTCTGTAGAGTAAGAGTTGCCTGAAAGTAGAGGTTACAAAATAGCATTCTTAAAGGTTGTGATGATGAAGTAAGCCAAGTTTGTAGCATCATATATAAATGTTCTTACATTGAGAACTTTGAAATTTATGAAGGTCATCGATAATAAAAATTATTTTGAGAATAAAAATTATTTTATTCTTGCTAGGAATGAAAGTAGTGTTATTAGTATCCCTTAGATTGAGCATTTGGACATAAGGATCCAGTGTCTATGTTCAGACCACTATGTGATCTTGAGCAATGTTCTGTCCTCTTTTTTTGGGGGGGGGCAGTACAAGGGATCAAACTAAGGACCTTGCACTTGCAAGATAGGTGGCAGCCCTCATGCTGAGCTAAATCCCAGGCCCCTTCTGTCTTCTTTCATTGTCAGTTTCCACACTGTAACTTATCTTCTCCATTGTATTATTATAAGGATTAACTGAGATGGTGCAGAAAAAGTTCTTCTTCACCAGCCAGGTTATGAGAGCTGAGTAAATATTAGCTTATAAGTCTTTGTCTTATCTTGCATCTACTTTTAACTATAATTTGGTGCATTATGTCTCTGGTAAGAAGAGGAAATAAGTTATACTAAGAACAGTGGCAACTAATTGCATTTTATTTGATGCTGTGTTTACGTGTTTCTTAATAAATGTAGGTAACGCCATTTCCAAATACTGGATTTATAAATGGGTTTACATCTCCAACCTTCAAACCTGCAACATCTCCTTTGACTTCACTCAGACAGTATCCTCCTAGAAGCAGGCAAGTTTCAAAAATGATTCAGTGCCTTTTTCCCTAGGTATATGTAATTAAATAACATTTTGATGCAGTGCTTATTAAAGGTAAACATTGAAACATACAGCTGTGGTATGTAAAGTCTAAACATCAAAATCATAGTGTCTATAAAAGATTCTTTTAAGAAAAGGATTTCGGGTAAGTTGAACCATGTATGTAGCCTCTGATTTTAACTTGGATCAGGAGTAACAAAGCAGTGAATCAAAGCTTGACATTTGGTTGATAGATTTGCATTGTCCTATGTGTTGTATGTTAACTATTGTAAACAACTTTTTGCATTTGTTAAATACGGTGGCAGATTTTAGCTTAGACATTTTGCAATAGCATGCTCATTATGTAACACCTTGACATTTATAACTGAGCCTATATAAACATTTTATTTATAGGAATCCTAGTAAATCTCATCTGCGCCATGCAATTCCTAGTGCAGATAGAGGACCTGGGCTGCTAGAAAGTCCTTCAATATTTAACTTCACTGCAGATCGATTAATCAATGGTGTTCGGAGCCCACAGACAAGGCAAACAGGGCAAAGTAGAACGCGAGTACAAAACCCATCAGCTTACACGAAAAGAGATATTGGAACTGGGCGTGTGGAGCCAAGTAGTCTTGAATCTTCTCCTGGTTTAGGGAGAGGAAGGTGAGTTGTTTATGTATTTTGTTGTTTATCTATCATAAGCTAGCATTTAAAAATTTTTTTTATTTTCATTGTTTTATAGTTTTCTAATACAGCTCAGAAAATAAAACTCAAGGCAGGAAATAGCAAAAATGTTACAGAATTGATGGAAATAGTTACTTTAGAACAGAGGTGTGAGTGATTTTGTTTTTGTTTTTACATAGCATGAAATTTTTATTCCATGAGAACTGTAGATGGAATCGAATTCTTTTTAAGTCACAGTCATTATTTATTATTCATAGAGAGCAGAGAGTTCTGCAGCTCCCAGATTCCATCCTGTGTGCCTGCAATCTCATGATTGTAGTTGTCCCTGGCTTTCTAGATCCCTGCCTTCTTCAGAGTGTGGCTTCGAGTTTTGCACCATGGGCTCCTAAACTTGTTTTGGCAGTAAGACATAGTTGATAGATTGAAGAGTTTGATAACCAGGCAAACCAGTGCTTAAGTTCCATTTCTACAAAATTTATCTATAAACAAAAGCTGTCAGGAAGTGGTGTCTGTTGTCCATATTTCCACCCTTGGGTGAGAAGTTTTAAATCCTTGGTGTATGTTTTTATTACTTAACATTCTTATCATGTGTTATGAAACTCACCTTCTATATACCTACTTCTTTCTCACTGTTTCCATCAATACACGCTTGATTTTTAGTGCTTGCTAATTTGTCTTCTGCCGTTTATGTCACCTTTAAAGGAGTCAAATTAGAAAAGATGCAGATGGGTCACAAAGTTTACATCCCTTTCCAATCTTTTTTTAAATTGATTTATTGGTACATTTTAATGTATATTGTGATCACATTCAACATTGAGAATTTTTACCAGTTCATGACATGTCTTGAATCTCATTTTTTTGCATTCCCCTGCTCTCCCTACACTTCCCTGCCCCCTGTATGATAAGCTTTGTTTCCTTTTTTTTTAACCACCAAATTTTTTATTTCCTAGGTTATTTTATCTCAGTTATTAGTTTGATAAAGATTCTTCTCATTTCCCTCTGATAAATGATGAGCAAGCAGTTCAGCTTATCGGGTTTTTTCCTTTTAACCTAATTTGAAAAGTGTAAGTGAAGATACTTCTAAGCTTTCTGTTCATAAAATATACAGCAGTGTCTGACCTCTGGAACTCCAAAATTGTTCGTTCTCCATTCTTTCTGGTTAAGTAACAGTATTCTTCTGAGATATTGCACGTTTGGCTGCAGATTACAGTAAAGTGAGTCAAAAGTTTGTTTCATAGTGTATATAAAACTTATGCTTTCACTGTAAGTATACAGTAGCACCACATCTGAAAAACAGTATACTACTTTAATTTAAAAATGCTAACAGTCTGAGCTTTAACCAAGTCCTAATCTTCCCCCTGCTGGAGGATCTTGCTTTGAAATTGATGGCTTCCATGTTGTAAAGGTTAAGGTGACTATAACAATTGCTTAAGAAATAACAATAATGAATTTGGTTGCATTGAGTAACTTTATGTTTTACAAGAGTTTTCTATGACATTAGATGTAATTGTATACCATTTTACCCATAGATAGAACTTATTTCAAAATTGAAGCCTGTCCTCTCAGAACTTCTACTTATCAACTAAGTTTATATAATATTCTAAATGTCTTGTAATAATAGCATTATTCCTGGAATCTTTAAAAAAAGAAATGAAACAACTCCTAGCTGGGCATGATGGCACACAACTGTAACCCCAGCCCTGAGGGAGGCTCAAGCAGAAGCAAGGTTAAACATTTAAGCTCAGCTTGGACAACCTAGTAACTTAAGTAAGAACTTGCCCCAAAGTTTAAAAAATTGTACAAGTTACATAGCTCAGTGCAGAGGCCCTGCATTGGATTCCCAGTTTGAGCGTTGTTCATAGTGTTATCATGAGATTGTAGCAGCAGTTCAGTGACATCCTTAGGTTCCATTTGTAATTCTGGCTCTTTTGCTATTTATACCACATCTGCAGTTATTTCCTTCACTGAACTCTTAAATTCTTCCAAGTCATCCATGAGGAGGAGGCTCTTCTCCTTTCAAACTGCTGTTAATATTGATATTTGACCCCTTCCTATGAATCACAAGTGTTTTAATTGCATTAGGTAAAGGTGAATCCTTTCCAGAAGGTATAGTAAGACTTGAAAGTTGAAGCCAGGCCTAGTGACACATGACTGTAAGCTCAACTAATGGAAAGGCTGAGTCAGTAGTTTTGCAAGTGAGACATTGTCTCAAAATAATAAGGACTAGAGGTATATCTCAGAATTTTCTTGGTTCATTCCCTCGGTATCATCAAATAAAAGAAGAAAAGAAAGTTGAAATTACTCTTTGATCCATGGTTGGCAGAATAGATTTTATGTTAGCAGTTTTGAAAACAGTATTAATTTTATTTCCTTCAGAGATCTTGTCAGTAATAATATCTTGGAATTTTTTTTCTTAGTAGTGGGTCTCAATAATGGTCTTAACAGTCAATAAACCATGTCATAAGCAGGTTGCTGTCTTTGTTATTCTAGTCATAGCACCTGGCAGGGCAGAGTTGGTATGAATCTTAAGAGTCTTAGGAGTTTTAGCATGATGAACAAGATCTACCTTCAGCTTGAGGTAACCAGGTGCCTTAGCTCCTAATTGCTTGTATTTTGAAGCCAGGCATTGATATCTCTGGCAGTGGAAGTCCTAAGTAGAAGGCTGTTTGACCTACCCTGGAAATCTGTTCATTGTAGCCATCTCCATTAATGACCTCAGCTGCATCTTCTGAATAACTTGTTTCCCTATCTTTGGTATTTGTTGCTTCAGCTGTTCTCTTATATTTTAGAGGCAACTTCTTGGAATCTCATTCTTTCAGCTTCAAACTTTGCTTCTACATCTTCCTCACTTTTTTCAATCTTCCTGGAATTGAGAATAAAGCCCTTGCATTGAATTAATCATTGGCTTAAGGGATTTGAAGGACGTTAAAATGAAGCAAAAAAATGAGATGTACTTGCTTTCAGTGCAGTTTGAGAGTTAAACATTAAGAAAAAGCCAAAAGCAGCTAATCTTTGTGTAGTGACAAGATCCTTGTCTGTACTGCCTTGAGATTGTAAAGTAGAGTGGCCAAGGCGACGTGGTTTAGTAGAATTGGAACTGGACCATGTGTTAGTTAGGGAAACAAGCCACACCAGCTATTTTGATCTTGAGTTGATTCATCAGGTACTAGAAACTGAAAAGGCAAAAAGGAAACACTAAGTACTGCAGCAGAATCAGTGATGCTAGGTAGCATACATCAAGCCTAGGATGAAGTTTGGGCTAATTAGACCCTAAAACCTTAGAGAGAAGGAGCGTATGTAGCTCCTTCTAAGACTGAAATGGCTTTGCTTTGATTCAGAATTCATTCATGTCATAACTTCTACTGGTACAAATTCCCAATGTTGAAAGTGACTATGATGTGTATGTATAATGTACCAGTAAAGATTTGAATTTAAAAAAAAAAGAATTCATTTGTCATGCTTCCGAGAGGAGCTAGCTAGAAGTCCATAGAAGGTCACTGGCACAGAAGGCAAGAGATCCAAGTTCACCATTCTAATTTAGTTTTGCCATCTTGGATGAGGCCACTTGTGGTCACCTATAAATAAAAGAAACAGGTTTTTGTTTTTGTTTTTCCCTAGCTGAATACTTTGTGTTCAGTTGAAATAAGAGAGATGAAAAGAACATGCTAAGTTGAAATTCATGTGTAGCTTGTTAGACTACACAGGTCATTTAAAATGACTAGGGCATCTTTGTGTCTTTGGAACCTGCATGACATTGCTGCTTGATAAATGTTTGTTTAATCTGTTATAAATTGTATTTCTGCCCAGTGTAGTCTTTCTACCTAAAGGGGGGCTGGTTTTAAGAGTAGAGATGTAGAATATTGTTCATAATGACAGTAGGTTGAGACAGAACATACTTGGGTTGATAGACCCTGTCTTGCTGTTGTGATGAGTTAGTCATTTAGTAGTATTAAGGCTGAAGGGGTGAGGGAGAATGGAACAGGTTCATAGGATCTTTTAAATTTTAATGATAAGAAAATACACATTTGATAAAACTATTACTATTTTAAATAATTTACCTATATAATTTTAGATCCGATTACATAAGTATTTTTTATTCAAATATTCCTATTTTATAAAAATTCTGCCTAACCACTGTATAAATTCTTGAATGCATTCTATTAATTATCTGCATATTAGTTTTAATCATTCACTATAAACTTAGTAGTGGTTTTATTTAAAATTTGGCTTTTTAGAATCAAAATTCATTTTTGAATGATTAGAAAATAATAGTCTGAATTGATGCATACTTTGAACATGTGAGCACAAACATGCTTAGTAAGTTTTCCAAGTGAGAAAAAATAATCTTTTGCTTTCCCTTCCCCTAGGAAAAATTCCTTCGGCTATCGAAAGAAAAGAGAGGAGAAGTTTTCAGTGAGTACATAAATCATATATCATTTTACAAGACATGTAACTCAACTCTAAATGAAGATGGAAGTTAATTAAGTGGATTAAGGCTAAGACAGAAGGAACATTTCAAAATACTATTTTAATGTGATAAGCAATTGATGTTTTCAGTGATCTATTGAAGAAATTTTTGTTTTTAGAATTGATTACTAACTAGTTTCTCAGCGCTGTTCCAGAGTATGTAGATATATATGATGTGAAACACAGGTGGTCAGGTGCTTAGTCCGGCAGGCCATGTAGGTGTCTAAATTAGTTCTCAAGTGTGGGTAACTGTGTTGTACAACTTCAAACACCGGAGGGCCAGGGATTCAGCTCAGTGGTTCCAGCGTGTGCCTTGTAAACACAAAGGCCTGAGCTCAATCCACATACAACAATGCTTGGTGTGGTGGCTCACATCTGTAATCCCAGCTCTCAGAAGGCAGATGCAGGAGGATTGCTGTGAGGTCAAGGCTTACCTGGGCTACATAGTAAGCTCAGGGCCAGCCGAATGACAAAGCGAGACCTGTCTCAAAAAAGAAAACACAGGAGCTCCTCACCCCTTATCTGTGTGAAGACGTGGTAAAAATGTCCTAAGGCTTCCCGCAGATGCCCGATAGTAGATGATTCCAAACCCTGACATTTAATGCCTTTTTCTTTTTAACTAAATTCTTACCACACACTATGCTTAAAATATTTGCAGTTTGAATGCAACAGCAGAATGAGTGGAAAGTTCTTTCTCTTCTCAAGGTCATGGATAGAAGACTAATTCTTACTGTAGATCTTAGCAGCTTCAGCATACCAGTTTTATTAGTAAGCCAAAAGCTTTCACCATTTCACTTTAGTGTACGTGCTGCTGAAGTGATCACACCATTTCACTTTAAGGGAAGCACATTGTGAGTTTTCTTCAGCACATCTGAATTGCCAGCATCACTATTTTTTCACGTGAGGACCAATATTACGTGAGATAAGCATTACTTGAACACATGCACAGCGATACAACACAATTGAGCTAATGACAGAGATGATTGCCAGGTGAGGAAGGGGTGCACAGCGTTTGCAGCCGGGTTTCACCAGACAAAGGAGGAATTCACAGTTCAAGCAGAACAGATTTTATCATGCTTACTTAGACCACACCGCACAATTTAAGACCTTGGAATTATTTATTTCTGGAATTTTCTTTAGTTCTTCAATTAGAGCAAGCAGTTAAAGCTTCAGAAAACAAAATTGGCAGTGAAGGGTGCCTCAGTAACTAATCCATTTGTTTTGTCAAGCCTAATTAGCTTCCCCCGGGGTGATTTGTTCATCTTTGTTTTTCATTGAAAACTTCATCTCCCCACCATGCACCAAACGTTATTTGCTTTTTGCTATAACTCCAGTACAGAACAAACTAAAAAATAAGTAGTAAGTTCGTGTGCATGGCAAATAAGATATGGTCATTTTGCTTGAACTGATGAAACAGTTTCTCTTACAGAGAAAAGTTTTTCTGACCTAAACTGAAAGGAGCTGGGACTTTTCAAAACACCTGGTAGGATTATTGTGGCAGAATCAGCAGCATGCATAAAGACAGTCCGTGGTATCTTGAAGGAAGTTACCCAGGGAATTTGCCATTACAGAATTCTCACCTGGAGACCTAAAAAAAAAAAAAATAAGAAAATTCTCAGTTCAGCCCCCAAGCCATCATGTTTGTGCTTTCTCAACACAAAGATGCATTCACTCTGTTTAAAACTCAGATATTCTCTTTCCACAAAGTCAGTCTCATCTAGTTTTGGCTACACTTTTGTAAGGCAGTTTATAATGGCTCATTCCATTTGGAATTAGTGAATCCTTGTGATCATTAAGTAACAAGTTGTTGTCTGCATATCCATTTATGAGCTGTGTTGCACTATGATGCCTGCAACGAAATAATCCCACTGTCATTTCTGATTCATTGTGTTTTTCCGTGTTTTTGTACTTATTAATCATTGAGAACAGAGATGGTGAACCTTTTAGAGCATTTGATGATAACCCACTGCTGTGGGTTCTCATGCCCTAGGTTCGCCACTACTGACTCAGAAGTTCCAGAAATATGAACTCAGATGTTACACTTTTTAAATAGAGGATAATATTAATTGTACCTCAGCTCAAACATTTACAGATTGATAACCAATATGTGAACATTCGTGCCATAATAACATTCATACCTGACCCCAAAGACATTCAAGTCCTAAAACATACCAACCAGTACTTTCAGAATCAAACTCTACTTTGCGGGTCCTGTCATTTTCCAACTCCAGGGTGTTGCTTAGCACCCTTCTCCTGAAAAACAGAATTTGGTAAATTTTTGTGACGACTCTGTCCTTCTGAAAGGCTGCATTCACCTCAGGCACATGCAGATCTTTTAAATAAAACCTTTAAAACTCTGTTTGAGGTCATAGTGCCCGTGCATAACTTAGCAATATGGTGAATTGAATTCTGTTCATTAAGAACGGTTATAGAGGGCATACAACTGCCAGGCACTTAATAGACGCAAGCCTAACTTGAGGGCACATTACTAGGGGAAGGTAAGTGAACACAGACACCTGTACCACTTTAAAGTCAGGAAATGGGCAAAGATGCCCAGAAGAGTGGGATTTTGGTCATTGTGAATCCATGTTTGTCCTTTAACTTGATCTCACTTGAGCACTCACGTGTTCTTTAGAGTCTGCTCACATAGGTAATAGTCCTTTTGGCAGAGATTATGGGAGATGTTGGCTCTTTTTTTATTAAAATTGACTTTATTGGTACATTTTATATATACATTATGATCACATTCAACATTGAGAATTTGTACCTGTACATGATACATATTGATTCTCATTTGGCTCCTTCAAGTCAGGTAAACCTTGGGGACTGCTGGGCCTTTGTTTCCAGGCTTTGTTGAGGCTGCTATGGGAATCGGCTGGTTCTTTGCTTTATTTGTCTGTGTCTCTTCATGCCTGTGTGACTTTGCGGGGTTTCCTTGTGTTGCAGAGCAGCCAGACTCAGTCTCCAACGCCACCAAAGCCTCCATCACCTAGCTTTGAACTGGGGCTGTCCAACTTCCCCCCATTACCTGGAGCTGCAGGCAATTTGAAGACAGAAGACTTGTTTGAAAACAGGCTTTCCAGCTTGATAGTAGGATCTTCAAAAGACAGAGTAAGATTTGTATTATAGTTCTAATAGTTGCTAACATTTACTAAGCACTTACTTTGACCAGGGTCTTTGAATACACACAGGAGGTTTGGAGAGTTCAAATAGTTTGCAAAGGGCACTCAGATAGGGAGTGGTAAGGTCAGTTTTGAAGCCATGGCCAGGGCTACAGGCTTGAGGTCAGAGCTGGAACCTGCACCACGATGTACGGTGTGATTGCCATCTCACTGTCGTTCAGATCTCCTTTATCTCACAACAGAATGAAGAGAAAATGTGAATTGTACTGGAACTGATACAGTTTTTAGTGATCTCCATGAGATCAGTAGTAAGAAGTCTGGAGTCACCGTACTGTCACATAGTGGCTTCGGGTAGACTTTAGGCTGCCATCCAGGATATGCTTGGTGTGGTGGTCCTCACCCTAGGACTCAGTCAGAGCTGCTTCAGTCTGGAGAGGTGGCTTCCATTGTTTCTTCACCACTCTAATATAGCTGGTAGGTACAAGGTAGGATTTAGCCCACTGCCAGAACCAGTATGGGAAGGTGTTAAGAAAGTACAAAAGCATGGCTTTATGCTCAGTATTAAGGGATGTGTAAGTGTCCCCGATAGTGCTTGTGGAGCAGTGCTGATCGCAAGTATTCCTTACACTGTACTGCAGTTCTCAACAGTATCTACACATCAAAATCATCCATATGTCTTCCTGCAGTATAAACCACCACAGCCACTCTTCTTCCTGTCCTCAGATCTGTGTCGTCAGGGTCTCCATGATCTCTGGACTTAGGGAAAAGGTGCTGTTTCCCAGCTTGAGTTTAGTACTGCTAGAGTGGATGCAGTAGTTCTCAGTTATTAGAGCACTGTAAGGATTTGGACGCATTATCTTAAGACTAAGGTATTGTGGTATGTGCATGCAATAATTTCAGAGTTATTCCCATCTTATAGTGTGGTATTAGAGAGTTATTGCACTTGAACATGAATTTTTAAGTTTTGGCCTAATCCCCTTGGAGTTGGTAAGATAACAAGGCAGGCTTTTTCCTGACTTCAGAAGCAGTAGCTACTGCTTTGTATGTACATTTTGAGTTTCTGTGTAAAATTTGTCTTGAAGGAAGATCTGCTGTATTTAAAAAGCCCGAGCCTATTTCCATGGCCTGGTTTTATCATCTGCGTGTTGGTGCTTAGTGGCATAGCTGCAGCTGCCTCTTGGTTGTAGAGCTGCTGGGAAGGATGCCAGAGGGAGCCAGTCTAGCCCACCTCATTGCTGTGAGGCTTGTGATGATCACTCTCTTGACTCTCCACAGTATGGTAACTTATATATATTTAAGTAACATCAGGACGGAACATAGCTACGTACCAGCACACTTTTACAGAAGAAAGCTTTTGCCTTCTCTGTGGCTTTACTAAGTTAGTGTCCCTTTCTTGAATATTCTGGTTTCTTGGTCTGGAAAGGCCTCAAAGTGTATAGTTAACCTCTGCCAAAGAGTGAGAATATAAATTGTGGTATTCCCTTCCAGAGATGTAGTTCCAATTCACCACTTTATTTCACTTCTGAAAGAAGGCATTTTTATAAAATTTTGTCTTTTTAGACTTAAATTCATGCCAGTGTGCTCTGTTGTCTTTTTAAAATTACATAACAAGTATGGCATTTACACAGAACATGAATAAGATTCAACCTTAATGGAATAGTTACTAGACATAGAAAGTCACTGACTGGGGTATAAATATCTGGATTAATTCAGTCTTTGCTTTGTGGATAAGGGAAAACTGACTTGAGTACTCCACAGCCTCCTTTCCTCACCAGTTAATTGAAAGTTTACAACTATTTCTGAGGGCTGTTTGTGAATTCAGGTGAGAACTCCTATTGATATCTACTGCCTACCTGAAGGTACTCAAATTTATATGGGTATGGAGGTATCAATTTATTATTTTAGTTATAAGAATGAGTCATATTGAACTGTTATCCTAGTCCCATGTCTAGTAGATTCTTAAGTATTGGTTACATGCAAGGAGGTGGCAAGCTCTGAAATTCCAGATGAATGAGGTGTGTTGGGCTAGTCAGCTGACAAGACAAGATTGCTGGCAATTGTAATGGAAATACAGAACCGAGACCCCAGGACATGACTTGATTCTGTATTGCTTAGAGAAAGAAGAGTAAACATTCTGTTAGCAAAGGACAGACTTGGAATCTTTTTTGACATTTTTTGCTAGAGAAGACTGTCTTCTCCTGTGTCCTTGTGCTGTGACTTAGCAGTTTTTCAGTACAGTGTAGCTGTTCTGGAGTAGGATAGACAAGTAGCTCCATTCAGCACTGGTCAGAGTCTGCCCTTCTGAGTTCCCTACCAGAAGATGGTTCAGGGAGGGATGTAGGAGAGGAGTGATTTCCAATGAATGTGAAGTCCAAGTCAGCAAGATTTCAGTGCAAGCATACTTGTTAGTGTCCATGTAAATAACTTATATAACCAAGGTCATTATTGGCACATGGCCATTACTGTGTATTTTGGTATAAATGTACACTGCCACACGCCTGGCAGGAGACTAAGCAGTTGAAGATGGCTGCAAGAAAGGCCCAAGGACTGTGGCACCTGAGAATCAAAGCATGTTTGGACATTTTTTTGTGACTGTCTCTTCCTTGGGCTGCCCAATCGCAAGTGAGCCTCCCCTCCAGTCTGAACTGGGGATAAGACAGCTCTGCTGATCTGTTTGAGGTTCAGTACTTGAATTAGTTAGACCCTACTTTCCTTGCAAAGATTTGGCAAGTGCTTCTTTCTTTGCCCTGTCATAAATTATTACTGTGATGATTTGCAGAGCCTCAATGCAGATGCAAGTACAAACACTATTCCTGTAGTGGTCCCCAGAGAGTCCTCAGCGCCAGCTTCCTGTGCTGTATCAGCAACATATGATCGATCCCCTTCCCCAGCCCATGTACCTGAGTGAGTATTGAGGTTCTATCAACACTCTGTTGTTTACAAATTTGACCTTAATGTTATGACCTTAATACAAGATCCTCATACTGGGTGACATTTTTACAGGGATCCCAAGGTGATAGAAAAACAGAGGGAAACTCATAGTGTGGACAGACTCCCTTCTGCCCTTACTACAACTACATGTAAATCAGTGCAGGTGAACGGAACTACCACGGTAAGTACCTTGTACCAACATCCTCTTGGGCAGTTACTGAGGCTCTGGTGTGGTAAAAGGCCACAAGGCAATCTTTTGCATTAGCTTATTTTTTTATTCAAATCTAATTTAATAGAGTCTGAGTTTTATCTATATATTATATTTTCTATACAAAATACCTTGAATATTTACTAATGATTTTCCACCAACTACCTTGGTCATTTTGCTTTATCATAACCATAGAATCCTTTTATTTCAATGTGAATTAATAATGATTTCTTGATTAGTAACAAGATCCCAAATTCTGGGTTCTTCTATAGAATTTGTAATGGGTTGAGCATTTGTTCTAAGCTTGTGTCATTTGTTTAACATAAAGTTAAGCAGAACAGCTATAAGCTAGCAAGATGGGTAGCCTCTTACCCTCTGAGTTCATTGGATCTGAATCCCAGTGACCCTTCCTCTCTGCTGGTTTCGTGTCTTTGTGAATCAGTTTCTCTAGCTCTGATTTGTGTTATCTTCAATTTGACCTTGCATGAGCTTATTGTCGTTAAGGTTTGAGAGGTAAGCCTTTAGCCCATTGGATTGAGTCTAAATTAAGATTCTTGTAGTTTAAAATTACTAAGTTTACAAATGGTTTTTGTTGGAATTTTTTTTTATCTCCTATTTAGTTCCATATACCTGAAACCCTCTTACACTTTATGAAGTTTTGTCTTCATTGTTCTTAAGCATATACTTCCAACCCTCTGTAGTTTAAAATGTTTTTTAAAAAATAATACATGGGTGCTCATTGTCTTTGCTCATGTGAGCACCTTAGAAAGGCCTATGTTTTGTGTTGAAGGAAGCAGAGCAACAGAAGGCAGTGTTTGTCTTTCTGGGTTTGGGGAGGGGATGCTTTGGGTGTCCATGTCGCCCAAGAATGCTTAAGGGCTGTATGTTGGGCAGAGTTCAGTCAGCACCTCATTGTATCTTTCTAACTTTAGCCATTTTTAAGAACTATTTCTAGTGTGTCCTGTTGGGAAAATTGCATTGGAGAGAAGCCACTTTACTTTTTAGAAGTAAAAACCTCTGTGAAGATAGAAATGTACTTAGAATTGATGCTTCACTCAATTTTGCCTTAATTTCCTGTGTCATCCCTGAAGACATCGTTTGTGCATATAATTTGGTGTTTGTCTGTTTCCAGGAATTACGAAAGCCCAGTTATGCAGAGATTTGTCAGAGAACGAGTAAAGAGCCTCCTTCTTCCCCATTGCAACCACAAAAAGAACAAAAGCCAAACACTGTCAGTTGTGGGAAGGAGGAAAAGAAGCTCACTGAGCCCGTGGAGAGATTCAAGGAGCCCCCTACCTTCAAGTCCACTCCTGGAGCCCCCAAAGACCAGAGGAGGCAACCTGGGCGCCGACCCTCACCTCCAGCTATTGGAAAGCGTCTCAGCAGAGAACAGAACACTCCCCCAAAGTCTCCTCAGTGAAAACCGTATACCTGGGAGGGGTTGTGAAGAGTGTATTCACCACAAACAAAACTCTTTCCACTCAGTACAAGAATGAGTTGCTGGTTAGGAGCTTGCAGCATTTGTGAGGCCCATGGGATGCCTGCAAGTTATTTTTCTGTGAGTCAGATTGTCCCCCTCTTGAGAAAAATCTATTTTTCAGGATTTAATTAATATAAACCTTATTTTAGGTTGGTGCTTAACTGGAGGTGATGCATAAGTCTGATTTTTTTTTTCATTATAGAAAATGAATTTATCCTAATAAATTGATATTTTTTATTAAGCCTCCATTTGGCTCCGAATGCAAGCTATACATAGTGAGTTTTTCTAAATTAAAAGAACTATGCTACATTTTTTTAAATTACTGGCCTGAGAGTGTGTATTTGTAGGTGTCCCGACATTGGGTTAAGGCTGATGTTGCAGACAGGGTGGCCTCGGCCTTACAGAGGAAGGAGCTGGTCATCAGGCACTGTCACACTGGCATGGGAACCATGTTCTCATCTCAGCCTTTAACAGGACTTTTATATAGAGTCGTTTTTTGATCCTGGTAGTCAGAATGAACCTGCGGAGAGCACCTCTGAAAGATCAAATACCTTTGAGTTTTGATGTATTGCAAGCAAGTAACCAGCTTCTCGTGGCTATTATGTAAAATAAATTCAAAGCACATTGTGAATAGAATGCAAATGAAAATATAAACTTTGTTGCCCATTGACATTTTACCACAAAGTGAAGCCACAATGTTACAATGTTGTTTGGATCCCTGTGAGCTCTGCCTGGCTCCCAGCCTGGTGTGCCTGCTCCTGGCCCATTTCTGTCCTTGTCCTCCCACCCTACCCCATCCCAGCGCTCTCAGAGAGAGTCCACATCTTAGTCAGCTCCCTGTGGAGTCTTCCTGTACCTCTGCATCAGCACATGGATTGAAAAGTATGCAACCATGAGAGAATGGTGTTTGTGGTTTTTCTCCCTCTTTGGCTGGTGGAGGACAGAAATTCCCACTCTTTACCTCTGAGATGAGGGTCTCATTGATTCACTTCTAGAAGTGCTATGCTTCTGAAGAACAAGGATGCACTAAAGTTAGCGAGTTTATAATAAATATAAATTATTTTGTTTTAAAATGCGTAAAATTTTTCTTTTAAGTATTCTAAGCAGCAGACATGAAAATATTTCCTGCTAAATGTAACCATGCAGTTTATTCCACAAAATGTTATTTAATAAGACTGAGGGTTTTTTTAAAAAAAATATTTCCATCCAATATTTAAAGACTTGAATTTTATTTAAACTTGAAAATGACTTTGCCTTAACTTTTGTATAAGACAGCTTAGAGCTCATGGAGACTGGCCCTGGGTTGGCAGGAGTGGATCAGAGATACTCAGTTACCGTGTGGATCTCTTGTCGTTAGTTTTGCTGAGTAAGCATACTGTAGTGCAAGAACTAGCAGTAGTTTTTGTAATATACTTAAAGATCTTCAACAGTTGATCTTTTTTCAGATTGTTGAAAAATCCTGTAAATGCAAATAGTCAATACTGTATTAAATATGTGCACTTGGGAGTGTGCTTTGCCTGTACATTTGTAAATAATCAGAACATATTAAAAGGTACCCTACAGAGAAAAATCTGATAAAAATTATTGATATATTATAAATGTTGCTGTTGAGCTGGATGTAGATAAACTAAATGTTGTGGTTTGAATATTATTTTAATTTGTTGAGGTTTTTTTTTTTTTTTTTTTTTTTTTTTTTTTTTTTTTTTTTTTTTTTTTTTTTTTTTTTTCTCATACTGGTGTGTTGAACTGATTCTGCCTCTGCTGCAAAGGGAAATGGAAAGTTTTATTAAAAGCCTTCAGATGTTTTCATACTTTAAAAGCATAGAAATACATACTAATCATACCTAAAGTGAAAAGGTTTCACAAAAGCAGAAACTGGCAAGATCTTCAAGGGAAAGTAAAAAAAAATAAATAAGCTACTAATTAAAATCACATGCTCCTGAGTGTGATTTGCCCTGCCAGAGGAACACATCCCTGATATATATGGCCATTTCCATCAGAGCAGTTTTCATTATTCAAATACACAAAAATATACATGATGCTCATATGGTTCAAATGCCTCTTAAAGGAACATAGAATTAATTTCTTTATGATTGTCAAGTTGCTGAACCAAAAAAAAGAAATAATTGATTTCTTAAACTAACCGATACTGTGAAAACTGCAAAGGCAAGCTCTGAGACCCAGGGTCCTTTGTGGCTCATTTCAGCTGGAGGACAGGCCAGGGCTCCGTCAGCCATTCTCATCACCAAGTCACAACACCCACAGGGTGAATCCTTGGTTTTTAATAACAAGCGATCCTTTCCCTAAGGTGAGAGCATTGCAGCGCGAGGTGTGTGTGGTTAGAGCCAGCTATAGAAGTTCACTTTGTTTGTTGGCCAAGAGTGTGAATCTCAGCAGCTGCACGCAGGAGAGCAGGTGGGCACACAGCGCACCGGTCATCACGGAGGTGCTGTTCTGGGCCCTGCTGCCGTTTGGACGAGGTCAATACACTGTAGTCACTGCTTTGCCAGTGACAGTCTGGCAGCAAGAGCTGAAACCTTGCTCAGATGTGATTTTTAAAGTACTTTTTTAATTAAGCAAAGATGATATGCCAAATAGCTACACAATGTCAAAACCAACAAAACACTTTTCTGTTAATTACTTTAAAAAGTTTTCCACTCAGCAAAAAATATGGGAGTTATCACAATAGGAAGCTGTGAGGGCGCATGCATAGTGTTGCTGTGTCACATATAGCTCATGACGTGTGACTTTCGTACATTTTTTAAAAGCAAGTTTACTTGTTCCTTTCAGCAGTATCTCAGCTTATCAGTTTAGAGATACAACAGTCACAAATGACATTTTTAACTTGTAAAATTGTGTGATGATACTTATCATTTGGAAATATAGGAATAAGAATCTGGCCCAAGTCACCAGACATGAATTTGAGTAGTTGCTCTTTAAGAGTTGGTGTCATGATGTGTCTGATCAGTCCCTCCTGTCACTGCATCACTGGTTGCCATGACTAGGTGGCAAAAAAAAAAAAAAAAAAAAAGAACAAAAAAAAGTCTTATGTTGCTGTATTAGTCAGGATTTCGCAGTTTACATTTAAGAACTGGTTCAGTGTATCACAGCAGGTGACTAATGGTGCATACCTGTCTTTGTGTCCCCTTCAGTGAGCTGTAGTCGTGGGTCTTGTGTGCTTTGTAGCCTGTTACACAGAACGCAGCAGACAATCGAAGATTTAAGGAGCACTAGCCGCTGCCAAGTCACAGAGTGGGAATGTAATGTGGAGATATGGAAGCACTCTTGAGGGGTTTGGTTTTGTTTTTACTTCTTTTCATTAAGACTGGAATCAAGCTTATGTGTAAACTATTGGTAATTTAAGTTTCCTTTTGTGTCATTCAGTGTAAAACTGTCTAATTTGAAAAAAAAATGTAGGTTATGAAAAATAAAGATTTAGGCACTGTTCAGTTTTTCTTTTGATTTTTTTAATTAAAATTTTCTTCAAGAACATGTCTTTTTAAAATGATTTTCTTTGTCTGTTTCCACCAGTGTGCATGAGAAAAATACATGAGTGTGTCCACACCTCATTTGAGTGGTAAAGGTTCCCAGACCCACATGTAAACTGACCACGCATCAGGAGTTTCCTGTTGGTTTTTAAGGTATGCAGGGTGACCATTATAATCAGATGTCCATGAAGACACTCCATGAGACCAAGAGTATCTCAAAAATAGCCTTGGCTCAGGATTCTTATCTCCTTTGTTAGATAGCAGTGCCTCTCCTACCATGTCTTTTCAGAACATGAACATGTCAGCTCTGCAGAACAAAGTAACTGACTTATCCCCTAAGTCCTGGCGATGCCAGCACATACAAAAGGCTACAGAAGGATGAGACTTCATAGTACGTTAGTAATGTAGTGGACAAAGAGCCTGATACAGATGTTGCCTTTTCCAAATCTTCTGTGAACTGCTTTTTGCATGTATGCTTCCAGTTTTTCTACTGGAGTCTCTTTTTGCTTATTGAATTGATAATCTGTTCGGAGTTTTAATCCTTTGTTATGTATTACAAATATTTTCTCTCAATCTACCAATTGTCTTAGCTTTATTTATAGTAGTACCTTTTACAGTTCTTAAGATACATTAAAACTTAACCTCTTTTGTGAGGTCCTTATATATTAAAACTTTAAGATATATTAAAACTTAACCTCTTTTGAGTCCTTGGTCTCCTTTAAGAAGTCTTTTTCTAATTCAGGTTTATAAAGATAATATCTTACCTGTATGTGTCTTTAATGTAGCTGGAATTTTGATTTACTATGTGTGTGGACCTTAGATAGGGACCCAGTTTTACCTTTTGCGACATGGAAAGGTTTTTTTCACTATCACTGATTAGCTCATTATTTCTCCACTGTCAGTCACGTCACTCTTGTTCCTTCAGAGGGCCCACCACGTGTGTGCCTGGGCTTTTGTCTGGGGGCTCTATTCTTTTCTGTCTCTGTTTTCTTCCTGTATGTATTGACATCACAATGATCATAACTGATACAACTGATCATTCTGCATTTCTTGGTAGAGTTCATGGTTGTGATTGTATTCTTTGAATTATGCCGATGTAAAACACTGTCACATCTCCTGTCCTTAATACGCTGTCTGCAATATAGTACGTGCTCTGTAAATGTTTTCAGTACAGTACTTGTTGATTATACATTTTTTGTACACAATGCTGTTCTCAGAAATGTACCAAGAAATAGGCTGGGGTTTTGGTTTGCAGTGGCCACACACTGCTCCAAAACTTGCCGGCTTGAAGTGACTCAGCTGCCCGAGCGCATGGCAGTGGATCTAAGGGCACATGCTTGGGCTAAGAGAAAACCAAGCTGCCTCCTGAGTGCTCTTCATGGCTAGGGGAGATGTGCAAACCCAGATCTTAATGTGTGCATCTTCCCTCCCTTTCCTCTCCAGGTTCAGCTGTGGAAAAGTAAATCAGAGAAGAAAGGAAGGGCACAGCAGGAATGTGGAGATGACAGCCAGAGGTTATGCCCTTCAGTTCTCAGTGGTGAAAGAGTTTATGTTCTGAGTCAGGAGGAGAGAGATGCGGGAGTTCATTGTGGTGAGCAGGCCTCGTGGAGCTGGCCGTGCAGTGAGGACCCTGGGCAGGGTCGGAAACTCACAAGCTGGCCAGCGCCAGGTGTCTGGGGACTCCTGTAGGGGCTGAGGAACACTTGAGTGAGTTCCAAGACAGAACAGTGCTGTACTCACAGAGGGTCAAGAGCGCTTCTTGCAGTGTCTACGTGAGGAATGCATCAGCCCCAGGACCAATGCGCTGGGCCTCTAGGAGATGGTACTGCAGCCCTGTCATGAGTTTGCACCCCTGCTGTGCCAGTGTCCGTGTGGGTGTATATTCATGCAAATCATGCCTTGTAAAAATGTGGAGTTTCACTAAGAAAACCAGGTCAACTCCGCTGGTGTGGTCTGGCCACAGTGCTGTTCCCTAACTGCTGTACCCTGAGGGCGCTCTGCACCTCAGCCTGGCCATAGTACTGCTTCCGAGCTAAGCGGAGTGGTGCACACCTGCCATCCTAGCTGCTCCGGAGGCTGAAGTAGGATGAGTGCAAGTTTGAGACCAGCCAGGGCAACTTAGCAAGAAACCTGTCTTCAAATTAAAAAAAAAAAAGTACGACTGAGGATGTAGCTGGAAGGTAGAGCACTCCTGGGTTTGACCCCCGGTACTCGGAAGGGGAAGAACCCACAGGAGGGTAGGATGACTCCTGACTCCATTGCAGGCCTACTGAACTGAAATTGCAGACCGAGATTATTTTAAAGCTCCCAAATGATTACCCTGATTAGACAAGTTTGAGGCAGTCTGAGACGAAACTATAGGTGGTCACAGTGGTACACACCTATACGCCAGATACTGTGGATGGCTGAGGCAGGAGGATCACAAGTTGAAGCCCTGCCTGAATGAATAATTTAGAAATTTACTAAGTCCTTGTCTTAAATTTTTTTGTGTTTTTTTTTTTTTTAAAGGATTTTTTGAGACAGGTTCTCGCTTTCTAGTTCAGGCTGGCCCTGAGCTCAGTCTCAAACTCACATCACAGCAATCCTCCTGTCTCTGCCTCCGGAGTCCTGGGATTACAGGCGTGAACCACCACGCCCAGCACTGTGGTATGTGGTACTGATTGCTGCTGGGTGTGAGTCTCCACATCCAGTATTGTATGTGGTTACTGAGGATGGAACCCAGGCCCTTGTGCTTGCAAGACAGGCGCCGGAACCACTGAGCTAAACTCCCGGCCTTTGTCTTAAAATTTTAAAAGGACTTGGCAGGAAGCCGAGGATGTAGCTCAATGTGAAGGGCTTGCAGTCTCCAGTACTTAAAAAAATTCAGATTTATGTCCTGGGGCCACATGGTCACCACCACTGTTGAAGATTCTTCACATTGTGACTTGGTAGTGACCATAGTTAGAAGTCATCTAGTCTTATAATTTGTGACCTACGGTGTGTCCAGGTGTAGAAGAGTTGGGTTTACCATGTCTTAGTCCAAGAAATTGAGTTGGGGATTATGGAACTGGCAGACTTGATGGGAGATGGGGAGAACAGCCTTGGAGCTCTCTCTCCCTTCCACATTCACCCTTAAATGCTCTTCCCTTCTTTCCCTGCAGCCCATCTCTCCTGTCCACAGCTGTGTGGGCAGTTCTGAGTGTTCGTAACTGTCCATGCCCGTTTGCCCCAGGTGGACACAAAGCACAGTTCTAGGAACTGCCACTCAGAGACAGAGGAAATGACTAAATAGAATGGATTGTGAGATTCCTTGAAGTGGTAGCTAGAATTAGAAGAGAGCCAGCTCCATGCCTGATGACTTAGCCATGGTGAAGACATTTCCTCCTGCAAGCAATTTGTTCCGTGGCTAATACTCCCAGTGCCACTGCAGATGCCAAGAGAAACCATGATCCCAGGACAAGGGTCTGGATTCAGCATGAGGCTAGTTTGCAACAATAGATTACATAAATTCCTTTCTGCTGGCCTGCTCCTGGCACAAACATAGGCCTTCAAGGGATGCTAACCTTTGGGAGCGGGGTGGATTCAGTATTTTCGCCCAGCGTGCTAGCAGCAAACAATGGAATTGCCAGAGGTAAGGCAAGCAGCTCTCACAGATACTCCAAACACACCATCAGGTCAGCACAGCTGGAAGCCACTCATCGATGTTTTTGTGTCTTCTGCTTGCTTTAGGTTTACTTTACCTAGTTTCTTGAGAAAAGAACTTATATTATGGATTCAAAATTGTACTTTCAGACAGACATGGTGGTATACACTTGTAATTCTAGCATTATGAGAGGTAGAGACAGAAGGTTGCCAAGTTCAAGCTCATCCTGGGAAACTTCATAACTTACTGAGATGTAAAAAAAAATTTTTTTTAATTTTTAAGTTAAAAGTTATAACAGTGTGGGCCAGGGTTTTAGCTCAGTGGTTCTGGCGCCTGTCTTGTAAGTGCAACAACCCGGGTTCAATCCCCGTTAACCACATACAATACTGGGCATGTAGACTCACACCCAGCAGCAATCAGTACCACATACCACAGTGCCAGGCGTAGTGGCTCACGCCTGTAATCCCAGCACTCGGGAGGCAGAGGCAGGAGTATTGCTGTGATGTGAGTTTGAGACTGAGCTCAGGGCCAGCCTGATCTATAAAGGGAGACCCTGTCTCAAAAAAAAAAAAAAAAAAAAAAATTATCACTCAGTGGTAAGGCCCTGGCTTCTCAATCCCTGTTAGAAAAAAATTAATTGTGAACATTTTAGTACTATAAATTCTACTGGTTGCCAAGGGCTTTATATTGTTTCTTTTGTGATTTTTTTTTTCTTTTGTGATTTCTTTGACCTTGAGATTATGTGGAAATATGTCCTTAATTTCCAAATGTTTGGAGATGTTTCTGTTACAGATTTCTAATGTAACCACCCCCCTCAACCCCACAGTATAGAGTCTTGCTATCTAGCTTGTGCCAGCTTTGAACTCAGTATATCACCCAGGCTGGCCTCACACCTGTTGAGATCCCCGTGCTTGTCCTCCTGAGTGCTGGGATCGTAGACATGTACTGCCATGCCCTGCACTGATTTCATTTCTCTCAAATGTTTTAAAGCTTGATTTAAGATTCTGGGTGTGATTACCTTGGTGAATATTCTGTGGATGCACTTATGTGCTCTTAGTTGAGAAAGTTCAGTTCTGTGTCCCTGCTGAATTTCTGTCATCAGTTGTTGTGAAGTTCCTAACTGTAATAATAGATATGTGTTTTGTTGTTTTTCTTTCCAGCTCAGGTTTTCCTCATGCATTTTTAAAGTGGGACCTAGAACAGTAGATCCATCTTACTAGAATGGTAATCATCTTGAAAACCAGGGTCAGAATTAGAGCTCCAGGACTCGATGTCACCAGCCTCTGTGTAGGGTCAGTCTTCCTCTATTTATTGTTAACAGTCCCATTGTTGACTAATGCCAGTATGTGGTAGTCTTATTTGCAACCAGTAGGGTTTGAGATAAGGTTTTTTGTTTGTTGGTTGGTTGGTTTTGCAGTACCAGAAATCAAACTCAGGACCTTGCACTTACGAGGCAGGTGTGGTGCAGTGCCAGTGAGCTAAATTCCCAGCCCAAATTTCTTTTTTGCTCTTTGTTTTTTGAGTATAGCTTTTTCTTTCTTTTTTTGGTATCAGGGATTGAACTCAGGATCTTACATTTGTGAGGAGGCCCAGTGCTGCTGAGCTACATCTCCAGCCCTACCAAAAGAATTTTAAAAGATACAGAAGAGTAAAGTAGACATTGCATGTGAGATGTTCAGCACAGTGCCTGGCATAATTGCCTAATAAAGTTTAATTATTATGGAGACTGCCAGTGGCAAAAGGTGGAATGGATTTTATGTGTGGTACCCTGAGACCTTTTCTAAATGGCAGTAGGTAGAGTGTGACTCACTGGCAGTGTTGGTACCTTTCCTAGGGCACAGCTGTGAGAGGCAAGTCAGTGAGCCTTCTTCATCTCTTGGAAGCTGGTGGTGTGGGGTGTTAGGCTTTGATGAGTAGGTGTCCTGAGGCTACAGGCAGCATTTGGATAGTGGATGCACAGGTTCACAGATGCCACCCTTCTTCAGGCATCTGGGATGAATCTGCTACTTGTGCTCAAACTTGCTAAAACATCACAAGCCCATTCAGGGGGAGGGCTGTCCCACTAGCTCAGGTGAACACGGTGACAAGATTGCAGCCAAGACCAGGGATGAAGGGATGTCAGACAAATGGGGCATCTCAGGTTCCTCAGCTCTGTTACTTCAGTCATGTCCCACCATCCAGCATCCCTGGGTGCCTGCTGCAGCTGCCCTAGCCACTGCCTCTTGGGGTCCATTGCCACTTTTCTTGCCACCAGGCTCATTGTAGTGCCCACACTTATATATACTTTCTGACTGGTAGCCACTCCTGTGAAATACTGATGACTCCACAACCATGCAAACGCCCCAACCTCAAAACACACCTGAGCCCATATTTGGGTGGGTGGGCAGGCCTGGCACAATGTGTCATCTCATTACGAAGGAAGGCATAGACCAGTGGTGTCAGAGACCAGTACATTCTCCATGTCCTTGCTCTGCCACCATCAGCACAGCATCCCACAGCCAGATGTAAGACTTGATGTCAATTTGAGGTATTATGAGAGGACATCATAATATCCAGGGCTCCTGGGGCCAGTGATTTAGCTCAGTGGTTCTGGCTCCTGCCGTGCAAGGGCCGGGGTTAGATCCCCGGTAACTACATACAACAATACCAGGCGTGGTGACTCATGCCCACTAGCAATCAGTACCACATACAGTGCTGGGTGAGGTGGTTCACACCTGCAATCCCAGCACTTGGTAGGCAGAAACAGGAGGATTGCTGAGTTCAAGACTGAGTTCAGGACCAGCCTACACTACAAAGGGAGATTCTGTCTCAAAAACACTAAAAAAAAAAAAATCCAGGGCTCCTGTGATTCAAGAAACACACTGTAGGGATCAGGGAAAGGGGATGTTACTAGAACCCCTGCAGTGAGTACTAGTCTCCTGCGAGTCACAATAGCACAAGGCAAATTAACAGAAGCAGAAAAACAGGACAGAAAAGCTGAGCTTTGTACCTCATTAGTGCTGCTCTAGACAGCAAAGTTGAAAGACCCTGAGCTTATCACACCCTTTTTTTGATACGTCAAGAATAACAAATGTAACATGAATGGGGCCAGCAACTGCCATAATGCTAGAACAAGGAGGAACAAGCATCACAGGACCATTGAGGCTCTGGCTGCTGACCAGAGGCAAAAATGGAGTTGTTCCCAACATGCCATAGCTAGCCTTCAGGCAGGAAAACTGCCTAATCATAATTTAATTGTGGAATCATTTTTTCCCCCAAAGTCCATAGAATTGCTCCTGACAACCCAAGACTCTTTAAGTCTCTTTGGCTTTGAGGAATAAGGAAAAACTACCAAGGAATTTTATATTCCATTGGCCAGGATTGGACCTACCACTGTCAAGGTGAGTGGTTTTCAGAGTAATTCACACTGGTGCCATAGAATCCAAAGGCCATATATCCCTGAAGCACATGGCAACTTGAAGAGTTGGGTCTGTAAACAAAATCAGGATTGTTTTAAAGAGAAGGGAACAACAAACACACTTTGGACATTTGAGTATACCTCCCACTTTGACCTGCCCACACTGTGTCTTAACCATTCTTTTGGTGTGGCCACTTGGATTTAGTCCATGTCTCGTGCTTTGTACACCCAAAGTAAAACCCCTGATTTCCCATGCTTCCCCTTCAGCTGGCACCCTTCCAACACACCGGCTCAACCCCAACCTCAACCTCAGCCATCCTGAGTCCTCCTTTCCCCTTTGTAACCTGCTCTGTCCCAAGCACTAGTATCGGCCTTGGGATACACCACTGAGCACAAACCAGCCACAGGCTGATGACCACCATACCTCTCCCACAGGGCAGGCTCAGCGTGTGTCCAACAGCCAGCTCAGACTTCAGTGCTCACAGCCCACATCCTTGCTGCAGGGCAGAGTCTGACAGCTGCATCCCTGAAGGTGCTCCTGCCCCACACCTGGGACTCGTCCTTAGTGCAGCAAGTCCTGTCCTCAAGACACCAACCACAGGTGAGGACTGGCCTCTTCACTGGTCTCCTGGTTCACTCTTCCTAAGTCTTCTCAGCATAGCAGCCAATGTGGCCCTAAGTCCACCGATCAGAACTGCCCAGTGGCACCAACGCCAGAACCACAATCCAAGTCCTAACTGAGGCCCAAGGCTTCTCTGCCTGTACCCCATGCCTAACTGGAAGCACAGTTTGTCTCCAGCAATCTGACCAGCACTTTCTTCACTTCTGGGTAGCTATTCTTGGATACCACCTTCTGTGACCATCCAAATTCTGCCTTCCCTCCTTCCAAAGAGCTCCTTCCCTGTCTTGTCTTCAGATTGCTAACCCCCTTCTCTTATACTCTTAAATTAATCTTGTCATGGGCCGGGGAGTTAGCTCAGTGGTTC
>PVIR01014360.1:0-33571 GCA_004026965.1 Petromus typicus | reverse complement strand
TTCTTGTTACTTGGTAGTTCAGGCTGACCCTGAGCTCACTATGTAGCCCAGGCAATCCTTGAACTCACAGCAATTCTTCTGCCTCTACATCCTGAGTGCTGGGATTACAGGCGTGAGCCACCACACTCAGCATCACGGTGAGTGGTACTGATTGCTGATAGGCATGAGTCATCACACCCAGCATTGTGGTATGTGGTTACCAGCGATCAAACTCAGGACTTTGTGCTTGCAAGGCAGAAGCTGGAACCATTGAGCTAAATTCCTGGCACTTCTCTTTTTTATAATTGCTATATCTCCTACCAACACGGTGCCACCTGCACCCAGTATCACTCCTTTAATTCTTCCTCTGAAAATACCAGTGAACTGGATCTGCACTCCCCTACCCTACTTTGCCAAATTGCACCTTTAGAAATACAAGTGCCGCCTTACCCAAGAGAGCAGGTTCCAATAGTTGTTTTCTGTTCTTTAGCCCTTTTTCCAAGGTTTCATGATAAGAATATGCAATGAGTCCACCTAATACCTGGTTCTCTATGTCAATGTTTTCTTTTTTTTCCTGGTGCTAGGGATCAACTCAGGACTTTGAATGTGTTAGTCAAGTACTCTGTTACTAAACTATACCCCCAGGCCCTATGCCAATGGTTTGTATATGCCTACTTTCTTAGACATATTGTACTACAAGGGTTCTTCATGTTCAATTCAAATTTCATTTTTAAAAACTAGATTATATATCATTAGAGAGATACAGTGCCAACATTTAACATATTGCAAACTTCCCACAAGTTAATTTCAGGTTAAGTCAGTTTAGTGGAGCCCTTACTAACTTTTGTCATCTTTGTGATTAAAGCAAATGCCCAGATTTCAAGTTCAATCATTTAAAAACCACTGGTCTATACTTCTCTGGAGGGGTAAGGATTTTCTTAATAGTACACAACTGAAACAAAAGATGCTACAGAAATAAACTGGATGCTGAGGCCACCATAATTGCAACTCCTGCTTACAACTGAGTTCGACATTTTGTAAGCTGAAAACAACAGAGTTAAGAGTCTTGCAACCCCTGGTATGCCCACTAGACTAGTTTCTGGTGGTCTTATCTATGTTTTATTTTTCAGGCTCCATGGTTTCTTCCTATTTTCCAAAACTGGTGCTGTAGATTTAATTGTTTTTTCATTTAAAAATTTCATTGTTTTTTCATTTAAAAAACTATTGTTTTTTCATTCAACTCAAAACATAACCTAAGACAGGACCAGGGAGTTAGCTCAATGGTTCCGGCACCTGTCTTGCAAGCGCAAGAACCCAGGTTCGATCCCCGTAACCACATATCATACTGGGTGTGGAGACTCATGCTCAGAAGCAACCAGTATCACATACCACAGTGCCGGGAATGGTGGCTCACGCCTATAATCCCAGCACTCGGGAGGCAGAGGCAGGAGAATTGCTGTGATGTGAGTTTGAGGCTGAGCTGAGGGCCAGCCTGAACCACAAAGCGAGACCCTGTCTCAAAAAACCTAAAAAAAAAAAAAAAAACATAACCTAAGACAATAACATACCAGCATTTTTTTTTGGTAGTGATGGGGATTGAACACAGGGTCTTTCACTAAGCTATGTCCCTGTCCCTTTTTTTTAAAAAAACAAATTTGCATAATAAAACATTTACTGGAGCATTTTAGACATTCTTAATAATAACACTCATAATAGGGAATTTGCACCTGTACATGGTACATCCTGCCTCTTTTCCTTTTTTAATATTATTATTTTTAAATTTTGAGACAGTGTCTTTCTAAGTTGCTCAGGCTCATCTTGAACTTGTGATCCTCCTGTGTCAGCCCTCCAGACTGATGAGATTGTAGATGTGCACTGGCTGGCTATATATATTTTCCTTTATTTATTAAAGTTAAAATTTGAACCTACAAATGTTTAGTAATAAGAGACAAGTTTTAATCTATATGTTAAGGTTCTGTGACAGATCTTTTAGTTGCAAAAGGACTTAATGCTCTTTTATTTTCCCTTTAGAATCAGTGTCTTGCCACGTAGTTCAGGCTGGTCTTGACTGAACTCACTATGTAGCCCAGGCAGGCCTCGAACTCATGGTGATCCTTTTGCCTCAGTCTTCCAAGTGCCTGGATTACAGGGATGTGCCAGCTCAATGCTTTTTAAAATTTCATTTGAAAATCACAGTACTGAAGCACCTACTTGCCTCCTTTCTGCCATTCCTGTGATAAATATATCAGGCTTAACAGGGAATCCTATGAGGTAGAGTTCAAATTACTTGCTTGAATAAAAGACTCCTCAAGATATGGCAAATATCAGTGGGTGCTCCATCAATGTTTGTTGAATAAATCAATAAAGAATATAGAAATTAGCAACATTATCCTACATTCCCCTTCCATTTTCAGCAATAACAGTAATTGTTATATTGTGTTCACATAAAACTATCTCATTTATGCAAAATCTTTTCCAGACATTTTATCTGTTCCTTTGTTTGTTTGAACCAGGATGTCACTATGTGGTTCAAGCTGGCCTTGAACTCACTGTGTAGTTGAGACTGGCCTGGAACTCACAGCAATCCTCCAGAATGCTTGGTTCATTCAGACACCTTATTCATGCATGACCTCTCCAAGGAAGATAAATTTAGGGCAAATAAAAGTAATGACTCTTCTGAAAGCCAGTGCTATGGAAATTAATACCTCAACAGATATGAAGTCTGAACAAAGGTTTTCCTAGAGTAACAGACTGATAACAAGTGACTGAGGACTACAAAGACTGCTAACTCCGAGGCTCCTGCCCTGGTGTTTTGGAGGCAGATGTCTCTGCGCATCTGAGCACTGCACTGAGTGAAAGACACAATAGGGTATGTTTTAAAAACAAACTTTACTGTATCTTGAAATACCTAGGTCTTATTTAAATAGTGAATACATGAGCAAGGGCATAAACACAAAAACTCAGCACGCTGGGAGGCTGAGGCAGGAAGGAAGACTCCAAGTTTAAGCCCAGCCTGGGCAACTCGGAGACCTAGCAAGACCCTAAGTATACGTATATTTTTAAATTTTAAAAAGTTGGGGATACAGCTCAGTCCAAGATACAGTAAAGCCCTTAGTTCAACTTCCTAGTACAAAAACAAGCAAGTGCTCTTAAGTTCACTAGCCTATGTAAATCTGAGAGGGCTTAGCTTTAAACATTTCTTTGAAGATACCTTCTCAAGTGCACCAACGTCAACTAAGGAGTTCGGTGGAACTCAGTCTAGAAGGAAGACCAAGATTTCAGCAGTCACTTGCTACATTGTTGAAGCCATTTAAGTGTTTCACTCTAATTTTCTCACACTCAAAGTGATAAAAACCCATGAGAATCCCTCCCCAGCACCAGGTTACTAAAAATTACCTCAAGTCCCACCTCAACCTAACTATCCGAGCACAGGAGTACCTCACGCCTCACGCCTCGCGCGTGTCGCTCCTGCCTTCCCTTGGCCCCTCCCCGTACCACGCCGCGAGGTCCTCAGTGCGCACGCGCAGCCGCGCCCCGGGGTCTTCCGCGCTCCCGTGCACCGCCCGCTGGGCGTTCCCGTCGCTCGCCGCTGGGGGTAGAAGGGCAACGCGCACGCGCGCTCAGGAGGCCCCGCCTCCTCGAGGCGCGCGTCCCTGAGGCGGCCGCGGGCACGGGCCCGCTCTCGGGGCGTCCGGCCATGGAGGCCCTGCGGAGGGCCCACGAGGCCGTGCTGCGCCTGCTCCTGTGGGGTCCCTGGACCTCGGGCGCCGCCTCCCGTGGAAAACCCCGCGCGTCGGAGGTGCTGACGCGGCACCTGGAGCAGCGGCGCCTGCCGCACTGGACCTCGTTCTGCGTGCCGTACCGCGCCGTCCGCAACGACCAGTTCGGCCTCTCGCACTTCAACTGGTCGGTGCAGGGCGCTAACTACCACATCCTTCGCACCGGCTGCTTCCCCTTCATCAAGTACCACTGCTCCAGGGCGCCCTGGCAGGACCTGGCTGCGCAGAACCGCTTCTTCACGGCGCTCAAGGTCATCAACCTCGGTGAGTGGGGCGGCCGCTGGCCTGACCCGGCGAATTGCGCCCCGCCGAGGGCGCCCCACTGTGCACAAGCACTGACAAAGATCGAGCCCAGGCCCACGGCCCACAGAAGCCGGCTAGAGCGCGGGGACCCTGGATCCTGCTTGGGGCCCGCGAGGCTGCTTGAGCCCACCCTGGACTGGCCGGTGGCGCGAGTCCTTTGTGTTCCCCAGGAATAGCTTCTCCAGCTACTGATCTCATCTCCATCCCAAAGGGAGTTGTCCCCAGGACGACTCTCATCCATCACCCCTGGGGAGAGGACAGGCCACCCTCCTTCCTGCCGTGTCCCCAGCGAAAACCCCGCCCCGCCGCGCTGGGCAGTAGGGAGGATGTTAGGAAATGTCCCCTTGTGAGCAAAAGTGGCTCTGAAGTCAAGAAGTGCCTCAGAGATAACAGGATTTGTCCCCAGGAACACACAGTGTGGGTGCAATGACATGACAGAAAAAACAAAACTACTTTTTAAGTTCCTTTGTTTTCTTTACATGAAATCCCAATAAGTTGATTTTACTAAAAGCACTAAAGGTTTTCCACCAGACATATTAACTTCCTTGGGTGCTAGGCCTATGAAATATTTCCAAAGAATCCTTCCCATTAACGTATTTTTTTCTTGGAACTATGCTAAGAATATTTGCTGGATGTTCTTTTGGCTTCATCAAAGAAGAGTTGGGAACATGGACATGGAAGTTTTATAGGTCAGTGAATAAGACCTCAAAATGTTTTGGACTTAATAGCTTATAGAAAACTAGATTTCAGTAAGGCACACTCTGGACATGGGCCCTGAACCATATTATCCAACCAGTGTTTTAAAGCCAGAATTAAAACTGAATCACGTGCAGCTGTACGAGTATATGTTCTGATGATAACCCATTAAATTAAATATGACACATGTATTTTTGCTTATTATAACTCACAGATGTCACTGAAGGGTTTTTGAGTTGTGTTTCCCACTGGGACTGGCCAGGGCTCCATCCAATGAGGAAATTATTTAGTAGTGTGTAGTCCTTAGGCCTTATTTTTTGGCCTAAAAATTAGTAAGACCACTAATTTTTAGGTTTCTATAAAATCGAAAGGTGAGATGATTTTGAAAACTCAATTCAAAATCGTTTGGAGTGAGGTGATGACTGAATTGCAGAAGAATGAATTGATGTTAGCACTCAGAATCAGAAGAAATCACCCTTCCCCACATAGAGAATAAAAGATTAGAACGAGTGTGGTGGTAGGGAAACTGTATGTTGAAAGACCTCCTTTAAAAAAGTCTCAATTTAGCACTTAACGTTTTATTTAAGGTCAGTTTAATGATCAGAGATTTCTCTGAAATGTAAATGTTAAGACAGCCCAAAAAAGTAGGATACCGGGAACATTTCCCACATAGAAAAGTAAAACCTTATGAGAAAAGAAAGAATTCCATCCTCTTAATGTTTTTTATGTGGCAGACTGAGAAATGATTTGTATGGTCTTTTGAAAATTCTAAAAATCTTACTTAAATTGAAATAAGAGTTTTAAGTTAAGCAAAGGAAAACTTTTTGTTTGTGCATGGTCTATGGTCTAATACACATTGTTTTACACTGATAAAGGCGTTTTTTTCCCTGGACTCTTTAAAGGCTAATGTAGTCACTAATCGGTTTAGGTTTATTTTTGTTTTTTCCTGAGGGAAGGGAATGAGAATTTGATAACATCCTTTTTTATTCTGTGATGTAAAATGCTCCTCTGGATTATCAAGCTCATATTCTATGCATAAGAATAGTAAGGATTTTATTCATCTTTTTCTCTTTCAAATTAGTAATTATCCGAGTAATTCATTTTTCCATTTTGTAAATAATAAAGATTTGTTTACCCATTTGTTCCTTTTCTCCTTCCGCCTTCCCTTCAGTGGGAACTGACATTCTACTGATGGTTTATCAGTGTGAGTATCCTGCTGGGAAATAGATTGAGATTTAAGAAAAGCAACTTACCATTGGAATGAATGGGTAATCGGAGACTTACTACGAAGTTCTAATTTTTTTTAAGTGCTTAATTTGACAGTGGTTTACCTACTGTTCAGCTGGCTCAAAATGAATTATTGTGCAAAGAACTTATTTTCCAGTTAATTTTGGTATTACTTTTCAGATAGTCTGGGAAATTTTTAATTTTTTTTTCATGGAATCTTAAAGACTTTAAAGCATATGTTCTACATATGAACAAATAATATTTTTATATAAAAATTATAGAGCTGGCAAGCCTTCCCACTTGGCATTCTTAGTCTGACTGCATTGCAAAAATATATGGCAGGAAAAACGTTTGAATTTTTGATAACTCCATTTCTTGTCAAACAGCATTAATGAAAACAGTTCCTAGTTATCTCTTAATAACAGATTATATAGTTATTATTAAACTAATAGTCTTTAATCCGTCTACCAATTTAATTAAAAAACGTTTGCTGTTTGTCTGATTTTTCACAAGTACAGATTTCTTAAAGTAGCATTATTTTAATTGAAAACTGTGGTAAATATTATAAAATATACAGTTCTCATTGTCACCAGCCATTTCTTAAATTTATATGCTTGGCTTGGTTTTAAAGGCACATTTTATATATTTTACTCTCAATTTATTTAGAAAATTAATAGTTGCTTCTAGAGTCTTTCTCTTCCTCACTCTATTGATTCTCATTTTTTGGAGCTGTGATTTGGCATTTTGAATTTATTATTTTATTTCAACCTCTCCCTATATTTCTTCCTCACTTCTGCTCATCTTGTTTATGTCCATCTTGTCTTGTCCACTATGTACCTTTTTATTTTTAAATAAATGATTCATAGTAGCTTTGTTATCACAGTTTTTGTGTAGGTTGTGTAACATTCCCTTGAGGCATTTAGAGATTCTTTTGGAAATTAACAGGGCAAAGAAGGCAAAATAATATAAAAGGTTCCTAAGAGTGCCAGGGAAGCCTGAGATAATAAACTGTGACCCACTATATTCCTAAAAATAGAAAAGTGCCAGCCTGAATGGGTGTTGTTTCCCTCCTCCTCATACTGATGCTTCTCCTGATTAATCTCTGGCATCACAGTAGCTAGAGTACAGCTTCAGGAGGGATAGCACGAACTCATCCAACACACTATGCTCAAAGAGCATGATACAGTGAATACATTCTTGCAGAAAAATAAGAGAAAAATTTAGCGACATGATCAGTCCTGAACATGTGTCGATTTCCCTGTTAACTAGAAAGAAAGAGATTTTCCAGATGTACAGCTATCTTTTTAAATTGTCTCTTTCTGCCCTTTCCCACACAAAAACAATAAAATTAATACTTCTGTAGAGTATACAATATTTGTTATGAACTCATGCACCTGTGGTTTTATGCATGTTTTTCATATTAATGGTATTGATTTTAAATAAATGATTTAAAAAATATAGAAATTTTGGAAGTTTAGTTTGTGTCCAACATAGAATCACATATATATGAGTGTTTAATCCATATCTCTCTGCAGTACTGTCTGTTTCATATATGACAAGTGACTATCAAATAAGGAAGCAAAATCTTACAAAACCATGTGTTGGTTACTATATATCTATTCCAAATAAGTTGAAGCAAGACAGTTTTCAGTTTAGATATAAAAATACAAATATATTAGTATTAGAAAGAAAATTCTTTATTGTCTTATGCCTATTACAGTAAAACTTTCCTTGATATAAGGTTTGTCTTGGGTTTTAAAGGCAGCTACTTGACCCAGTTTCTTTACAAATTGTACAAAAATTACTTTAGCCATCAGTGTTACTATCTGACTTACAAGACAGTAAAGTTGACCTAGTAATTCTAGCTCAAGGATAATAATCAAGAGTGTTTATAACTGAGTGAATATTCTTTTCCATTTGCTTATCTGTGAAAAGAATATATAATTATTTCATAATTACTTTCAGAAAATGAATTAGGGAAGTTCTCTGAATTAATATTTGTATCAACCTTATCTATATGTTTTTAAAAATCTCTTGCCCCAAAAAGGAATAATTGAGATTAAAATACTCATTAACAGTATTGCTATATTTTTATATTGTTATAACTTGTTAGCACTGCTGATGATTGCTACATGATTAGGAGCATGACAAATACTTGAGCAATGATTAATAAATATTAATGTTCATAAATAACATGTCCATTTGTTTTCTAGGTATTCCAACTTTATTATATGGACTTGGCTCCTGGTTATTTGCCAGAGTCACAGAGACTGTGCCTACCAGTTATGGACCAATAACAATTTATTTTCTAAATAAAGAAGATGAAGGTGCTATGTATTGAAGGTGTGCATTAGAGAATACAAATACAGTATCAGTGGATTTTCTCTTGTGTGTATGTACAGTATTTATTTTTGATCCTTTAAAATAAAACTTTTGCAGACATTTTTTTTTCTTTCTATGGTGTCTAGTTCTTTAAGATGAATCATTGCCCTCAAGCGGCAAAGCTTTTCAGATGTTGTTATATATTGCATTCTCTGTTTAGCGAATGGGAACTAGAAACACCAGAAGCCTCGCACCCAGGTTTCCCTAGAACAAGGTTAAACAACAGATTAAAAAATGATTATTATGTATATAGATTCTGTAGTTAGGTGTTAAAAATTTAAATTGACTTTAAAGAAAACATATAGAGGCCCACAGAAAAGAGGGGGAAACTCTTTTATATAATGTTGCAGGGAAATGTAGAGGATATTAAGATATATGGTGAGATAAGATCAGTGGCAAATCGAAAAATTGATGAAAATCTGATTGCAGGGTGAAATCTAAGTCATTCAGCTGCCAGGGTTTTGCATGGAAATGTTTTAGATCTCTTGTGCCATTTATCTGAAGGAGAGGTTTGAGATAAAATGCTGAAACTTCTATTTGCTTAGAGAAGCTAATACTATAGTAGTTTTAAATGTAATAACTCTAGTTAATATTATTACAACAAGGTGCGTGAAATTAAGAATTACTAAAAGTTAAAATAGCATGCCAATAAATCTATAAAAACAATTAAGTTCTTCTAGAAGGACCCAGAAAAATAAATTTGGCAACTATTTATGAAACCAATTAACTGAAATGGTACATATCCATAGCCTTATTGGCAATGGGAAGTGGTCTGAAATTTTAAAGACTTGATGGCACTTTTGCATTAGAATTTTATTAAGTTAATTGCATTTTTGAAAGCAAAGTCATTTAAAAAATTTATCCTTGGGGATAGTCACAAAATACCCAGATGAATGGTAAATTTAAAAAATTTGGCGTAATTTAGGGAGAACTAAGTAGAACTATTTAATTTCTAAACCAATGGGTGTTTAAGATTTATGATCACTCCTATAATTACAAACATACATTATATATCATTTTATGTTAATGTGTTGCTGATACGCTGCTACATTTACACATTTTTGTAGGAAGACATTTTATAAAATTGAATATAACCAACACTGAATGCTTTCTCCTGGCAAGTCAATAGAGAAAGCAAAAACAACTGAGATGAAAGCACTAAAATAATGAACCAATACAAACTGACTTCCACAAAAGTAGTTATTTAAAATGTGCTACAGAGAATAAACTGTTTTTCAAATATATGTAGTGTTCACTTGTCTAAAAGCAATTCTAAATAACACTTTAATCAAAGAAGTACTTATGCCAATATATTTAGTCCAGAAAAATATATTTGACACCAGTTAAATGAATGGCTTATACAGAGGAGATAATGTTACATTAAGCTTCATTAATAATAAAACTGACTATTAGCATTTTGCAAAGAAAGCTAAAACTGATTCCCTCTGTAATGGACAAAGTTAAATAACTATAGCTCATAAGTTTTAAGTCAAATACTGCTCATTCATTGCTGCTGATCTTGTCAATACTTGCTGTAAAGGTTTGGTCCCAACACAAGGCTGGTAAAATGGTTTTTAATTACCAGACTATAAATGCAGCTTTTCAGTAGAGCGGTACCTCTTTTCACACTGGCCTGTTTGATTTCTGATAATGTGTACTGCTGACTCTGCTTACCTGTTTTTCAATAGCTACAATCAGTGTGACTTCTTGTCCATATGGTGATAGGTAAGTCTCCTTGGAGAACATCTTTGACAAACTACCCTATTGATCTCTGTAATTCTCTGCTGCTTGCAGCATTAAATAGAGCCTTGATTTCTTGTCTGATTTGCTCACTGTGTAACAATTAAGCAAATGTAATATTTTCTTGTATTACATGAAAATCAATAGACCTCGTGCTCTTTCAGAGTTGATCTCAGTAAAGGATGAACTGAATGATAGTTAAGGGCATAGTTCAAAAGTTTAAATATCATTCATTGGATTTATGAAGTCTTGTGGTGAACCTTTTAATATGAAAATTGCTTCCTGTTGAAACAGTAAATTGCTTCTTTAAAGGTATATATTATATAGAAGAAGCATTGTGGTCTAAAAGGGATAAAGTAGAATGCTGAGAGCCAGGAGGTTGAGTCTATTTTTAGTGTCCGTGCTATCTTTTTGACCTAGAGCTAATTACTTCTTTTGTGTCTTGGTTTTTCCACCTGTAATCTGAGAACAAAACAAGACACCTTTCTACCTTAAAAAAAAAAGTATCATGATTATGCTTGTAGGCACAAGTGTTTTATTTCAGTAAAAGATCTATTTTTGAAGTCCACATTTCTGTGTTCCTTGTATTTGTATTTATAAAGGACTTCACCAATAAGAAAATTTCCGAAAGGGGTCAAGAGGGAGACAAGTTGAAGGCAGTTTGTACTCATCTGTGCGGGTGCCTGGGGACCTGAGGTGGTGCACAGGGAACTGAACCATCGATCCCTCCTTTCTGGATATCAAGGGTTTCTTGGTCTGTGAAACCAACAATTCACATTTGCTTTCTGTACTTTAATGAACTCTTTGTCTTTAAAATAATCTAGACAAAACTTTTTGTTTTTGGATAAAGATGTATTTTTAGTAGAAAACATCGCATCTCGTTATTTCCATCTGAATCCATTATCAAATATTGGGAGAAAAATCCCAACCACTGTAAAGTCACAGTAACACAGTTGGGTGTATGAAAGTGACTGCTAATCCCAAAAGCCCTGATCGTCCGGTGTGGGTGTACTAACATACCAAACTGTTCAAACAGTTAAAATTTCTTTTGTCACATATCTGACCATTAATATTTTAATTGTCTTTACTTCAGTAAAAAAACATTTCTAATTATTAAAGACTGTATCTATTTTAAGTACGTTTTATTTCATGTTATTTCCATTTATATTAACTCAAAACTGTGAACACAGAACATCTGTAATTCTTCATATTTTCTTAATCTATTAAAGAATGAAAGATGTCTGAGTGGGATGCATCCAAGGTAAGGATCTTGATTTCACTTCTCTTAAAAGCAAATGCAGGTAACAGAAACCTTATCCTAAAGCTAGTAGATCAGGTGTCTTCTTTTTTTCAACACTTATCATGGAGAGAGTAATGATGTGTGGGAGCATCTTAACCTAAACAAGTACTTAGCATTACATCTCACCTGGGTCAACAGTCTACAATATCAGAGTTAAACTGTGTTACTGTAAATTAATGGAAAATGTAACTGCACTTTGCTGAAAGATCAATGTCCAATAAAGGCTGCACAATCAAATCTTGTTGCAATGATTGAGGTCTTTAATTGCCTTTCAAAGATAAGGTGGTAATCAACACAGCTTTAACTGATCTTTTTTACTAGTTCAATTACATGCTAATGACTAGTGCCAAGTCAGAATCTTTAACTACTTATGTTTATTAAATCTTAGGTTAGTAATGAAAAATTACTTAAGCCACCCAATCAATAGAACACAAATCTTAATTACTATATTTCACTTGCATAGTATTATATGTGCTCCATAGATGTTGCATGAGAGCTCTCCTGACGATAAGAAATTTTAGTAGTGACCACAATCTACAGATTATTTTCCTAACACAAATTGGAGCTTAGATGTTGATCTTTTTCTTGACCATTCAACTACCCAGTTATGTCCTGCTAATGAGAGTTTTAATATAACTAGAATAAAATAAATGTAAGATGTTTTTGCTAAGTTTATTTCCAAATATTCCATTAGTTTTTTAATAAAATGATTCCATGAAAATCCTACAATGTTGTCATATCTTGGAAAATAGTAAAACTACGTTCAAATGATACAAGAAAAATAAGTAAGTTGAACAAAAAAATTTTTCTATGGTTTGAAGAATGTGATGAAGGACATAAAAAGATAACCCTGCAGAATGGGAGAATATATTCACAAATCATATATTTGCAAGAGAATTACATCTAGCATATATAAAGAAGTGTAAAACTCAGCAAGCCAATTGAAAAATGGTTTTGAAAAGAGGTTTTTCCAGAAAGACATACAAATCAGTAATACATGAAAAGATATTCATTTGTCATTTGGGAAATGAAAACTTAAACCTACAGTAAGGTACTACTTCATATCCACTAGGATGACTACAACTAAAAAGACAGTGTGCATAAGGATGTAGAGAAATTAGAAACTTCATACACTGCTAGTGGAAATGTAAGATAGGCCCATCCAGTTGCTTTGTGAAAGTTTAGCAGTCCCTCTCAATTTTAAAGAGTCATCATAATAATCCGCATGTCTGCTCCTAGCTATACACCCTAGAGAACTGAAAGTATATCCATACAAAGTACATCCATATGAATATTCATTTCAGTATATTCATAATAGCAAAACAATAGAAATGGCTCAAATATTTGTCAATGGAAAACATAAAATGTTATGGTCACACCATAGAATATTCATAGCCAAAATAAAAGAAATGAAGTACATGATATAGCATGGACAAAAAACTGAAAACATACTAAGTAAAAGAAGCCAATCATAAAAGGCCACATACTGTATAACTACATTCATAGTATACAAAATGTCCACAATAGGCAAATAAATCTATACATACCAAAGTAGGAGAGTGGTTGCCAAGGACTGGAGAGGTAGGGAGAAAACGGAGAATGACTGCTGATCAATAACATTTCTTTTAGGGGTGATGAAACTTGTGGTGGTAGCAAAATTTCGTGACTATATCAAACCACTGAATTGTACATTTTAAATAAAATAACCATATAGTGTATGAACTATATCTCCATAAAATTGTTAAAGTGCATGATGGGAAAGGAGATGCACAAGTAGTGTTTAATTGGTACTTTAGTTTTAAAAGATGAATTCATGGATGGTATTGAGGGCTGCATAAGAATGTGAATGTGCGGGGGCCGGGAAGTTAGCTCAGTGGTTCTGGCACCTGTCTTGCAAGTGCAAGGACCCGGGTTCGATCCCTGGTAACCACATACCATACTGGATGTGGAGATTCACGCCCAGCAGCGACCAGTACCACATAGCACAGTGCCGGGCGTGGTGGCTCATGCCTGTAATCCTAGCACTCGGGAGGCAGAGGCGGGAGGATTGCTCTGATGTGAGTTGGAGGCTGAGCTCAGGGCCAGCCTGAACCACAAAGTGAGACCCTGTCTCAAAAAACCTAAAAACAAACAAACAAACAAAAGAATGTGAATGTGCTTAATATTACTGAACTGTATGACTAAAAGTTAAGATGGTAAATATTTGCATTTCACCAAAATTAAATTTTAAACTGGACACCATGCCACATGCCCGTAATCCCAGAGACTCAGGAGGGCAATCACAAATTCAAAGCCAGACTTATCAGTTTAGCAAGATCTGCAAGCAATGTATTTTAGTAGTTGAATGCTTGCCTAACATACAAGAGACACTGGCTTCAATGCCAAGTACTGCCATAATAATTTTTTTAAAATTAGGAAGGAGAGCCAGTCTTGGTGGTACATGCCTATAATCCCAGCACTTGGGAGGCAGAGGCAGGAGGATCTCCCATGTGTTTGAGGCCAGCATGAGCAACATGGTGAGTTCAAGGCCAGCAAAAGCTACAAAGTGAGACCTTGTCTCAAAAAAAAAAAAAAATTAGTAAGAAGTCAACTATGATAAAATATATCTAATTGGATGATTCATATAACATATAATCTGAGTTCAGGGACTGGGCATATAGGTCAGTGGTTGAGTACTTGCCTAGCATATATGAGGTGCTAGGTTTAGTACCCAGTGCCAAAAAAATTTAAGAACAGTTTAGAAACCAGTACCTATTAACATAGTTCAAACATTAATTTAACATTATTTTATATGTTGTGGTCTTTGAATTTTAAAAATTTTAGTTATGAAACCCAGTTTTAATTAATTTTAAGTAGATAAAATCTCATCTGGTATCATTTATCATAGCTGTAAGGAAATGATATATTTGATTTGAAATGGTTTAAAATGACACCAAAGTAAAACATGTTGGGTTAGGGGCTGGGGATTTAGCTAAGTGGTTCCAGAGCCTGCCTTGCAAGTGTAAGGACCCAGGTTCTATCTCCAGGAACCACATACCACAATGCTAGGTGTGGAGACTCACTCCCACCAGCAATCAGAACCACATGCCACAGTGCCAGGCGTGGTGGCTCATGCCTGTCATCCCAGCACTCAGGAGGCAGAGGCAGGAGGATTGCTAAGTTCAAGGCTGAGCTCAGGGCCAGCCTGAACTACAGAAAGCGAGACCCTATCTTTAAAAAATATGCAGTATTAGTAAATGAAAATATCCTTAGATCCTAGTTGCTGAATAAAGAATATCAGTTACTACTACTGTAAGGCTTTATATAGTATTGCTTATAGCTATTTTAGTTGCACTTATATCATTTTAAATACAGTTTATGAACGTTGTACTATTCCATTATATTATTAATTTATCTTCAGTGATATTTATAGTATCAATTTAAATGCTATAAAACTTCATGAAAAGTAGCTTAAACATACAGATTTTGATAAACAAAAGCTTTCCATTTTTAAAAGGGCATCATAGAAATTGTACTTCTTAAAGGTTTGAATATTTTGCTATTGTTGATAGAATTATGAACCTTCTAAGCTCAGTATTTTTTAGTTAACCTAAATACATAAATCTGTTTGAATTCATCTTATGAAAAGAGATATGTCATTAGATATATGATCATTATATGCTTTAGTGATTCATGGACCTTGTTATATACATGCTTTGTAATGTATGAATTATTTAGTAAGAAAAATCACAATAATTTTGTTGTTACTCAAAAATTTATGGGTTGGCAGAAACAATTATGCAGCCCCTGAAGCTGGTATGTTAAGGTAACATCATTAACACCACGTAGTATGATTTTTTTCTTTTTTTTTGTAGTCACTTGACATAACCCTTTCTGCTTCTGCTAGAATGTATCAGTAATTTTATAACCATTTGTCTGTAAACAGGATATTGAATTTATTAACAACAAAGTGATTCCTCTTACCCTCTTTTTATATTAGTACATGACTTAAAATCAGACCTAAAAAGATGCCAATTCAAAGCCTAAAAGAAAAAAATATATACCATAGAAAAATTTAATACCCCATCAAGTAGACATAAACATTGAATTCCACTTAATGAAAGTGAATATGTTTACTCCAAAATGTAGATGTTTAAGAATTGAAGATAATTTATAAGCATAAGAGATTATCTTGAGACCTTTTTTATTCACAATGTACAATGACCTTTTTTATAAGAAGAACAAAACTTCACTTTCTTATGCTTTCAAGTCTTTACATTTATAAATTAAAGTAACAAAGAATTTGAAAATTTGAATAAGAATTTAGGCTGGGTATGTAGCGAGGTGGTAGAGTGTTTGCATTGTATGGGCTAGACTCTGGATTCAGCCTCCATTGTAAAAAAGAAAAAAATCTAAATTGTGTCACTCACTTTTCCATCACCTTTAAAAATCCAGGGTCACTCATGTATCCATCCATCCATCTGTCCAACAAATACCTTTACACTGACACAGTGGAAGGCAAATTTTAATATTTTTACCTGCCAACAAAATCTTGCAGTTCTGATGCTCCACACAAGGTCAATTCATTCCACATTGAAAACAAACAAACAAACAAAAACAAACAAAACAAAACAAAAAAACAACTGCTGTTGTACACAGCTGGATGAGAACCATGTGTTACTAGTTTTTGTTTCCAACACTTGTCATATAACAAATGCTCTATGTCAAATGAATATGTGATTCAAAATTAAAAAGGAAATTTGCCTTTGTCTTTAACAGCTTTAAGAAAAGAACTCTCTAATTGAAAATCATATGAATTTTTTACAAGAAGAGCAATAAATTTTGACATAGTAAATGGAATGAACAAACTATATATTCTGAAAAACACAACATTAGAATCTTGCTGTAGAAGCCTTTGGGGCATTTCAAAAGGTGCCATCTTTACCCATCATTCCCAGCACTTGAGAGGCTGAGGCAAAAAGAGTTGGAAATTCATGGTTAGTGTAGGTAACTTAGTAAGACTCTCAAAATAAAATAAAAAAGGACTGGGATATAGCTCAGTGGTAGAGTGCCCCTGGGTTTGATCCCTCAGTACTACAGAAAAGAGAAAAAAATGCAATCAAATGTGATACTAGGGATGAACCCAAGCAGCACTGAATTACACTCCCAACTTCTTAAAAAAATTTTATTTGAGGGGCCAGGGAGTTAGCTCAGTGGTTCCGGCGCCTGTCTTTCAAGTGCAAGTACCCAGGTTCGATTCCCTGGAAACCACATACCATACTGGGCATGGAGACTCACGCCCAGCAGCAATCAGTACCACATACCACATACCACAGTGCCGGGTGTGTTGGCTCACGCCTGTAATCCCAGCACTCGGGAGGCAGAGGCAGGAGGATTGCTGTGATGTGAGTTGGAGGCTGAGCTCAGGGCCAGCCTGAACTACAAACTGAGACCCGTCTCAAAAACCTAAAAAAAATTTTTTTATTTGAGATAAAGTCTCACCAAATTGCTCAGGTTGGCAATGAACTTGCAGTGCTTCTGTTTTAACCTCCCAAGTAGCTGGAATGACAGACATTTGCTTCCATGCTTGGTCTGGAGTGGTTATTTTTAAGTCAAAGTCAGGTTATGTGCAAAAGTGAGAAGGAATGCAACGTTAAACAGGAAGTGACCATTGGACTTACTGTTTTGAAATGCAACTGGAAACAGGGTGTTAGTAGCTAAGAGGCAAGAAAAATGTTTTGTGTTGTGAAAACACAGATCACTTCATGAGGCAGAGTCCTCTGAGTTCCCAGGCAGCACGACAATTCCTTAGAAAAACAAGGGAGTTAGAGAAACATTAAATTAGTAATTTTTAACATTTTCTTTAAATGTGTATCATCCTTGCACGTCTACATCTAATTCCCAGTCATGCTGTTTAGTTTAGTATTTACCCCTTTTCCACGAAGATCTGTTTTGAAGAGAAGAGATATGGGAAAAGTTTTTGCTCTATTACTGCTGCTTAGTGAATGAGAAAAAGTTCAGCTTTCCAAGCTTTGGTGTCTTTACGTGGACAGTTTATCGAACACAAAGCAACTGCTTGCACCAAGGTCTCTTAAGGATTTAAACACATCAATTCAGTGCCTTTCTCACCACCCTGATTCAGGAACTGTTTTCATGCTCATTTTTCAGCTGTGGAAACCAAGACATCTTGCCCAAGGTCACACAAGGTGAGAGTTCTTCTGGTACCCACGACCTCTCTGTACAGTCCCTACTCTCAGCCACTACTTTACACTTGTCCTGCAACTAACTCATGGGACAGTTTTGATCGATGCACAAATGCTTTTGGGATGTAAAGAGACACTTAAATGTGAGTCATGTGCTTGTCCTAGTACTACCACTACTGAAGTGAGTAATACAGACATGGACAATAAGAAGAAATAGAGTACATCAGCCCACTCTGCCTAATGGAGAACATATTATGTAGAAATTAAATTTAGTTGGCACTTAAAATTAGTGAATTAATTCATTGCAGAGTATCTAAATTAAATCCACAGTGCCTGGCACATGAATATCTGTACTTCTGCCTCTGCATGAATGCTGGAATTATTTTCACTCATTTTTTGTTTTACTTTGTTTGTTCATTTCTGTCCAAACAAAAGAAACAGATTCACATGTCAGACTCCTGGGAATTTGTTAATTTTGTCCATGTCTCTTTGTAGTCTTGTTCTTCTTTTTTTTTTTTTTTTAGTACTGGAGATCGAACTCAGCCCTTGTGCTTGTGAGGCAGGTGTAGCACCACTGAGCTAAATCCTAGGCTCTTTATAATGTTCTTAAAAATAAATAAGTAAAATAAATAAATAAGTAAATAAAAATAAATAAGTAAAATAAATAGTAAGCAACATGGAGAAAATGCTTGTTTATTATTTTGTTGTTACTGGTATTATGGATTTTTTAAAAAATTAGAATTGCTAGGGTACTATTGCTGGTATGTAGAAATCCCATTTAACGTTAACATTTTTTATTCTGAAAAAAACTTTAGAACTTCAAAGACAGTACAAAGTATTCTAGGGTACCCTCACTTAAATTCTCAACTCATATCTTACATAACCATTGTAGATATATCAAAACGAAAACACAAAAAAATCAACAGTGGTGCATTAATTGAACTCTAGACATTATTGATATTACACCAGTTTTTTCATTAGTGTGCTTTTTATTTTCCATGATCCCACCTAGGATCCCACATTCCATTTAGTAATTTAGTAGTTAGGTCTCCTCCTTAAGTCTCTTCTGGTCTCTGACAGTTTCTCAGTCTTCTCCCCCTGCCCCCGCCCTGGGGAGCAAACTCAGGACCTTGTGTTTTCGAGGCAGGCATGGCACCACTGAGCTAAATCCCCAGCCCCTTCTTTGCTTTTTTATGATCTTGACAGTTTTGGGGAATATTTTTGAGGTATTTTGTAGAATGTTACTCAATTTGGGCTTGTCTGATGCTTTTCTCACATTAGGTTGGAGTAGAGGATTTTGGAGATGATGACCTCAGAGCTAAGTGCCTTTCTCTTCACACCATTTTAGTGCATCCTGGATGTTAGTGTGGCTTCCCATTGGTGGTATCAAACTTAATCAAGTTGGCTTTTCCACAGCGAAACCAATCCTTTGCTCGTTCCCCCCTCTATTCTCTTTGTAGTCTTCCAAATTACTAAACACATACTGGCAATGTTATATGCAAGGACCCACACTGAAAGACACAAGCAGATTTTTTTGACCCTATGGTAGAAGACACTTTGCTATAAAATATGCTGTTGATCTTGGTGTGGTGGCAGCAGTGGTAGTGACAAAAAAAGGAATAAATGGTCCCCCAGGCAGGTGGAGAAGCACATGCAATTTGAACTTCTATCACTCGATCCATTTTGCTTCATTCATTCATTCATTCAACAAATACTAGAATACCCACAAGATAATATCTAAGATAGTAGGGTTATGGAAGTCAATAGACACAATTCTCTCCCTTCATGAAGTTATAGTTTGGTGGAGGGAAAAAGAAATGAGTAAAAGGGATATTGTTAAGCAGGTTGTTAAACATTAGCAGGCCCTAAGAACAAAGGAGGGTCCAAAATAGCATATTAGCATTATGCAAAGAAAGACTTCAATATATAATACAAGTATAATCATCTGGTAGGTCTCATCCCCAAAATGATCCCCAGAACACAGTGATATCTCAGGGTTACACACTGTATTCATTCCTCAGATACCTGGCCACCTGGCTGCTTAACTCCAGAAGCAAGAAATATTCTTGGCTGCCACAGACATAAGGAAAAGATGTGCTCTTTAAAGACCCTTCTGCCTTGGGCTGGGACCTGGTTTAAATTAAGAATTTATCTCTCTTTAATTTATTTCCTAAATTCCTACATGATTGAAGCCCCTGAGGAAACAGTGAGCATCTAAAAAAGACAGGAAGATATTTTGGAATTTCAAAGGAAGGAGGTCTGGGGCTGGGATTTAGATCAGTGGTTCCAATGCAAGTGCAAGGACCCAGGTTCGATCCTGGGTAACCACATACCACAATGCCAGGTGTGGAGACTCACACCTACCAGCAATTCGTACCATATACCACAGTGCCAGGTGTGGTGGTTCATGCCAGTAATTCCAGCAGAGGCAGAGGCAGGAGAATTTCTGTGATGTGAGTTTGAGGCTGAGCTCAGGGCCAACTTGAACTACAAAAGTGAGACCCTGTCTCAAACAAACAAACAACAAAGTAAGGAGGTCTAAGTAAAAATATCAAGCATTATAATTATTCTGGTTCTCTAAACTGGAGGAGTAAGTCCTGAGTACATAAAAAGATATCAAAACTTGCACTCAGATTAGATACCTTCATAGCACTATCTAGCTTCTTGCTTGAAAGCCTAACCCTATATCTACTTTATAATAAATTCTACTCATATGTCTGCATGACCTAGGTCTCTTGCCTGAAATATTTCATCAAAGAACCAAGAAGCAAGGGTCCAGTTCCTTGCTGCATACATCAAACTCAGCCTCCTGGGGAAGTACGTTATATAGAGAGGAGAAATAGTAACGAGAAAGGGATTAGGAGTCATGTCCAGCTTCATGCTTGTGCCTAAGGCTGTGTAGATACGCCTGGGGCTGAAGAGCTGGAGTTCCAGCCTCAGGAAGAAGGTGAGGTGGGACTGGAGACCTGTGAGGGAAGGAGCCAATCAGGTATCTGGAAGAGCAATCCAAGCAGAAGAAGCAGCAAATGCAAAGCCCTTGAAGTGGGATGTCCTATGTGTTGGAAATGAGTGTGAGTCTGGGAGTAGTAGGAACTGAGGTCTAAGAGTTTAGCAGAGGGGTTGGGGTGTAACTCAGTGGCAGAAGCATGCATGTGTGAGATCAATGCCCAGCACCCAATAGCAAGAACAACACAAAAATTCAGAAGGGGTGGGGGCAGAATGTGAAGAGTTTTGTAAGCCAAGAAGAAGACTCTGACATTTACTATGCATAAGATAGGAAGCCATTTGTAGAGTTTTAACCAAACGTGTGTCCTCTTTGATCTCACTGTGACCGTGAGATTGAGAGCAGAGTATTTATAGGACAGGCAAAGGTGAAAACAGAAGATGAGGAAAGAACACTTTGGACTAAGTAAGCTAAGGATTCAAGAGTAAGAGTAAGATAATAAGAGATGAGAAAACTTCTCTGAGTTTATAGTACCAAATGGTAATTTTCCTCTTTAAACAAAATCATTTTAAAACATCACCAAAAGTAATTTTAAAATCAGCAAAAGGCTTGAAAAAGGTATTTCTCCGAAGAATATATATAAATCGCCATGCACATGAAAAGATGCTGATTGTTGGAAATTCTTAGAGAGATACAAGTTAATACCACAGTGAATATCTCCTCACACTCAATAATGTAGCCAAAGTAACAAAGTAAAACCAGAAAATAACAAGTATGTGAAAATGTGGGAGAAATTAAAAACACTTAGGCACTTTGAGTGGGAATATAAAATGGTACAGTTACTATCAAAAATGCTCTGGCTGTTCCTCAAAAAAGTAAACAGAAAATATGATACATCAATTTTACTTCTGAGGATATATCTGCTTATATCCACTATGATTTAGATATAAATGCATTTCTCTCAAAAGTTCATGTGTTGAAAACTTACACCTAAGCAAGGGGTATTGGGAGGTGGTGGACCTTTAAGAGGTGGGCCTAGAAAAATGTCTGTAGGTTACTGGGGAGCTGTCTCTGGAAGGGGTAGTAGGACCTGTCTCTCTAGCTTCTTGTATTGAGCAGTAATCTTTTCCTCCCATATATGAGTCATCTACTGTGACACTCTCAGCTATTAGACCCTCACAAGAACCAAGTTGATGTCAGCTAAATGTCCCTAAACCTCCCCAAACTACTGTAAGCTAGAGAAACCTTTTCTTTATAAGGTTAGCCTGGCTCAGGTATTTCATTATAATAATGAAAAACAAATTAATGCAATATCCAGGAGAATTGAAAGCAAAATTAGGGTCTGTTCTATTTTGTTTTGTTTTGGTACTGAAGATCAAACCAAGATCTTTCAAAATCTTAAACCATCCCTTACTACTACACTACACCCTGAATCCTGGAATAAAATTCTTACACCTATGTTCATAGTAACATTATTTACAGCAGCCAAAAGTGGAAGTAATCCCAATGTCTACTAATGAGTGAACAGATAAACACAATTCTGTATATATATTTGGTGGTTTTATTTTACCCTTGAAAAGGAAAGAATTTCTTTTCTTTTCTTTTTAAGGTTTTTTGAGACAGAGTCTCACTTTGTAGTTCAGGCTGGCCCTGAGTTCAGCCTCAAACTCACATCACAGCGATCCTCCTGCCTCTGCCCCCCGAGTGCTGGGATTACAGGTGTGAGCCATCACTGTGGCACTGTGGTATGTGGTACTGGTTGCTGCTGGGAGTGAGTCTCCACACCCAGTATGGTATATGGTTACCAGGGATCAAACGCGGGCCCTTGGGCTTGTAAGACAGGCACCAGAATCACTGAGCTGACTCCCTGGCCCAAGGAAAGAATTTCTGACACATACTACAATGTGGATAAACACTGAGGACATTATTGTAAGTAAAATAAACCATACACAAAAAGACAAATATTCTGTGATTCTACTTGCATGACGTATTTAAATTAGTTAAACTCATGGAAATAGAAAAAAATGTCAAGGACTGAAGGAAAGTTGTTTCAGTTTTGAATGGTGAAAAAGTTCTGGAAATTGGTTTTATATCAGTATGAATATACTGAACAGACTGAACTACATACTTTTTAAAAATAGTTAGGATAGTACATTTGATGTTATGCGTAGTTTATCACAATTTTAAAAATATAAAGGTAGGCACTTTAGAGAAGTATCTCTTTTCATTAAATTTACCAGAAGACAGGAGTCGATGTGGGGCATTTCACATTCTTCAGTGTTTATACTGGTGAAATGCTTTGTTTCCATGTTCCCCTCTGGAGTCATTTTTCTCAGACAACAGATATTTTACTCATTTGTCTATTTCTCCCATCAGAATATAATTTTATGAAGAGAGGAATTTTCCATTATGTTTCAGAGTCCCTGGTTTTAGCTTTTTACCACTGAAACAAAATACCTGAGACAAACCACTTATAAGGAGGGAAACTTCATTTTGGCTCGTGGTTTCTGGGGTGTCAGTCCATGGCAGCATTGATTTTTGGGGCCTACAGTGATGTAGAACATCATGGTGGGGAGCATATGGAGGAGGAAACCTGCTCCCCCATCTGCCAAGGGGAGTAAAGAGTGAGAGGAACTGGGGTCTCAATACTTATTCCCTTTAAGGTCACAATCCCAATGAGATAAACTGCTTCTCCTCCTCCTCCTTTTCCTCCTCCTTCTTCTTCTCTTTTTGTGAGACAGGGTCTCCTTTTGAGCCAGAGTCTCTCTTTGTAGTTCAGGCTGGCCCTGAGCTCACCATGTAGCCCAGGCAAGCCTCGCACTCACAGCAATTCTCCTGCCTCTGCCTCCCAAGTGCTGGGATTACAGACATGAGCCACCACGACCTGCACTGTGGTAAACCGAGGATTGAACTTGGGGCCTTATGTTTGCAAAGCAGGTGCTGGAACTACTGAGCTAAGTCCCCGGCCCCTGAGATAAGCTTCTTTCATTAGGTTTCTTCTCTTAATGCTTTATCAGCACCCAGTGATGCCACAGTTGGGGACATGGCCTTTTTGAGTCATTTCAGATCCAAATTTATAACAGCCCTCCAATAAGAAAAATACAGGTGAGGACAAGTTTCTTACTGTAGTTAGTTTTATGGCATCAAAGCATCTCAGCCAGTACCTGAGTGATGACCTGACTTGATATTCACTATTAAAAAGAAAGGAAAAAAAGTACCACGTGCAAAAGTTTTAGGATTATATACAACTTCAATGCTAAATATTAAATATACCTTAAATTTAGATAATAGAGCTTATCGTAAGTGGTGAAGAAATAACATATTTTATCACTTATGATCATTATGGTATTATCTGAGACTACGATTTTTTTAGTGAGTCAAGAGATTTCTGCAGTATCCTGTTCAAATCATCAAAGATATTTTACTCGATGAAGGCTATACAAAATTGAAATGTGATTATATTGACTGCAAATATTGTGAAAGAACTATGCGTTTGCATTTGTGTTAGAAAAGCTTCAGAATATATATGCAAATTTGGCAAATGGAGTTGGCTTTCCCTATGGTACTATGAATAAAAAAGGCATTTAAATAAATCACAGGTTCATAAAAAATCCCTAGTTTTGTAGTCTATTTTCTCAAATAATGGGAAATGAACTTTCAATAAAAAGTACATGGGAACTTGGGTGAATGGCTTTTCAGAGGACTGAAGTGTAGCTTGAAAGGGGACTTCCTAGAATACCTAGAGGATCTGACTAAATGAATTTCTACCTAAGCTATTAAGTTACAGTAACTAAAAGGTGATAATTTATCTCTTGCAATGCCTTTTAAAATTAAATAGAAACGAAATTTAGGCAGGGAAAATTATGCAGAAAATGATCAACATTTAGATTTTTGCCTTCTCATATTAGTTGATTATATTTCTTCGAGAGGAAACACACATTATTCTCCACTGAGTTTATGTAAAATTCAGATCCCAAAAGTAAAGCTGATATGTGCACTTTCATTACAAAAACAGGAAGGCGGAAGCTATACGCTGCATTTGTAAACATATTCTGTATGGGAACCATAAATCGACGTGATTGTGCATTTTAAGATGTTCTAACAAGGCATTTTTTTTATAGCAACTGCTCGGATATCATGGATTGTGTAAGCAAACTGCAATTTTGAAACTATATAGTTTAGACCTAATTTTTTGCAGCAGTTGAACAAGAGTTTGTGGTGCCATTTCTATCGCTGTTCCTCAAGCAGTTAAACTCCTTACTGAATTTCTTTACAATTGCTTTTGACTCTGTCTCTTTCTTATTTTTAGGACACGCTTGGGGTACCTCACGAAAAAATTCATGTGCGTTCATGTGCAAGACGGAGGAACATGTTACCTGGAATAAGGGGGGCATCTCCCAATTCTTTTAGTTCTTGACTTGCTCTTGTTGATTTGAGGCACAAATCGGCACGGCTTCACAAAGTGGAGATAAACGAGAGCCGCAGTCCTCTTTTTGAGGATTCTGTGAAGTCAAGAGGGACAGAATTTTAAGCCTTAAATTGGCTTTCGGCTGATTCTAGTCCTGGCTTAGTTTCTTCCTTCGTCCCTTATGTTTTCACCTCTTAGTCTTTATCAAGCATCTAGAAAAAGCTCAGCTGGACAAGGGTCTAGCGCCAGCGCGGGAACAGCACCCAGCAGCCTCCGGGCGGGGCCGAGAGCCGGGAGCTGCCCTTTTCCAACATGGCGCCACAGGAGGCGGGTCCCGCACGTCGGCTCCCGGGGTTCCGGCGCCGGCGCGTTTTGGTTCCGGAGTAACAGTGCGCCTGACACCGCCTTCCTTCTCTTCACGTCGCCGCCACCTCCGCCGCCGCCGCCGGGGCCAGCGGCTTCGGGTAGTGGGAGCTGACCCCGTACGCCCCGGGCTCCTGGTTCCAGGAGTGCAGAGGAGTCGCTTTCTAACCTCCGCCCGGGGTCCCCCTCGACTTTCTCGGGGTCCAGCAGCCCCGGGGCTCAGTTGTAAGAGTCCTGGACTGAGTCCCGTCAGGTCCGCGACCCTCCCCCTCGGCCCCTACGGAGGGGCGGCACCTGCCGGTGTTTGTCCCCCAGTCGAGTCCTTCCTCGGCAGTCTCCTCACACCCACATCGGCTGCCTAGAGCGTCACAGTTCCGTTTGCCATTTTTTCTAACTCCACAACCTCCCTACCTCTGGTTCCTTCTGGCCCCTGGCGCTTCCCAGGGCACCCCCCGAGGGGATCCCAGCCAGCACCACAGAGCTTGGGCCTTCCTCGTGCCTGCGGGCCCGCTCCTGGGCATCCCTTCACTCGCGTCCCGTTTTCAGCCTCGGCTCCTCTTGTCACTTGTCGGAGCCCCTCCTACCCAGGGGACAGAATGTGAGCCCCTTTAACCTGTAATGCTGTGGCTGGCCTTTGGCCCCTACCGTGCCATGGAGAACCAGGTCCTGGTGATTCGCATCAAGATTCCAAATAGTGGCGCGGTGGACTGGACCGTGCATTCCGGGCCTCAGTTACTCTTCAGAGATGTGCTGGTGAGTGATAATCTCAGGGTCCCAATCTCAAAGAGGGGGACTCAGGCTATTGCGTGGCCAGTTCCTTCACTGGTGTCCTTGTGCTACTGGTGATGGCCATTGCTGGCCTCCCTGGGGGCAGATTTTTTTCTTTTTTTCTTCTTCAACGACAGCATTTATCAGTTGTATCCACTGAAACCTGAAAGATCTTCAGGGTCCTTGGAAAATAAATGGAACAGATTGAACCTCTGCCCTCAGCAAGCTGACAGCCTGGACAGGGACACACAGACACTGCCAACTGGGATATGAAAAGCTGAGGTTAGAAGACAGTTCTTTCCCAAGTGATCGAGGAATGTCCCTGGCCACATTCCAGCAGTGCTTTTCTTTTGAGTTCTCTGAACTTGGTGACTGTCTGAGAAAGGAAAACTAGGACAACTTTAGCTTACAGTATTTAAAGTATCTTATTGCTTTTGGTTGTAACGCAAAAAATGCTGTCAAACTATGACAAAACAGCTCAATTTTGGAGATGTTGAAGTAGAGGGAAAATATATATCTTATTATCTTTAGGATACTGACAGTATATTACAAATGAAATTATGAAACATAGAGCTCTTGGCCTGTGTGCCTTTTTCTGTTTCATTTTGTTTTTTTTCAGGGGATTACTGAGATAAAGTGAAAAGACTTTTTTCGTAGTATTTTTTTCCTCATGGTACAGCTATTTCATATCTTTCTAGTCTTCGTTTGATGTATACAAGTTTCATCGGGTCCATTTTATATACTGAATCCAAGAGGCATGTTGGAAGAGGCAGACTTATAGCAGAACTTACCTGCAAGATAAGAGAGGCCTGAATGATAGATCCTTAGGAAAAAGATTTATGATTTTTTTTTTTTATTCTTTTGGATAAAAGTTTGATTTCTCAGGTCCATTTTGAGTTCTGGGTGTTACTGACCACTTATACCATCAGATTTTCAGGGACAGCTTAGGCAGCTTAGGCAGCTTCCAGTCTCAGGCAGTGAGGACCACCCTCTCTGTATCTGGAGTTCTCCACAGTCTGATACATAGAGATTTTTCTTTTCTTTTTTTTTTTTTTTTTAGTTTTTTTGAGACAGGGTCTCGCTTTGTAGTTCAGGCTGGCCCTGAGCTCAGCCTCCATCTCACATCACAGCAATCCTCCTGCCTCTGCCTCCCGGAGTGCTGGGATTACAGGTGTGAGCTACCACGCCCGGCACTGTGGTATGTGGAACTGGTTGCTGCTGGGCATGAGTCTCCACGCCAGTATCCTACGTGGTTACCGAGGATCGAACCCGGGTCCTTGCGCTTGCAAGACAGACGCCGGAACCACTGAATTAAATCCCTGGCCCTATAGAGATTTTTCTTGGCCCAGACTCCTTTTCGTGGTCCTCTGGGTCCATATTGATTGGCTGTGACCTGCCTGGCACCAGCTTCCTCTCACCACACCCCTATGAACACCTTGGGAGGCAGAATAACTGTCAGTTCTCCCTGGTGCCCAGGCTGTCCCTGCTGTGGCCTTTTCTTCAGCTGGCCACTCAGGCTTTGGTTGTGCTCAGTGTTAGTGTTGTTACATGGTCACCTCTGTGTTCTGCAGTCTTGGTTAGACAACCCAGCAGAACATATCCTTGGTCATGGTTATTTGCCTATCTGTATGCTGGAAGGTCAACTTCTGGAGGAGGAGATTTCTGCTTCCTCTGTTTCTGCTACCTCACAGGACCTGCAAAGTATTTATTTAACAGGGAACTTAACATAGCTGCTTGCATTGTACTGCTGTGTGCAGAGTAGTAGGTTATGAATCAAGAGATTGGGTTCTCAGTGCTTGTCTTGCTGACTAGGCAAAGCACTAGCTTTGTGAGCCTCAGTTTCCTTTGTAAAGTAGGAATGTTGATACCTGCCTCAAAGATTTATGGAGACTGAGATTGTGTTTATGATGGGAAGATGAACTTTCACTTTATTCATTTGAAAAAATAGAAGGCATTATTTTAAGTAGATCAGTACAGTGTGAAGCTCAGTGCTGTACACTTACAAACTCAGTTACTTGGAAGGCTGAAGCAATAGGATTGCAAGCTTGAAGTTAGCTGACAATTTTGTGAGATTATTTCAAAATAAAACAGGCTGGGAGTAAGGAATGGTGGTGCATGCCAATAATCCAGCACTCTGGGAGGCCGAGGCAGGAGGATAGCAAGTTCCAACCTAGCTGAGCAGCTTGCAATTTAACAAGGGCCTGTAGCTCAGTGGTCAAGTTCCTGTCTAGCATGCAATGCCCAGAGTTTTATCCCTAGTTCCACCCTCCCCCTGTCCAGTTCCCCTAGAAACCTGGAGCCAGGTTGCCTGAGTTTGAATTGGAAGTCCTGTCACTTGGACAAGGATCTTCTTATTTGTTTCTTCATCTGCTTTAGAAAAAGTTAGAAGGGCATAAAATAGTACTTAGTCTCCTGAGGACTGTAGTGAAGCGCCCAGGGCAATCTAATATGTAGTAAGCACTCAACAAGTGTTGCCTCTGTGATGCAAGGGCTTAGGGTTTTGGTCTTCTTGAGCACCTCCAAGTGGTTCCTGGTTCAAGGCTAACTGTCCTAAAGGCGATGCTGCAGCATGGGCCACAAGCATAATTCAGAGTGCGGGCTGTCTGCACCCATCCACATAGAAGAGCCCAGGAGAGCCTGACCAAGGGCCTAGGACACGGGGTGGTGTTGTGCTGCCTGCTGTGCATCTTGGCAGCATGCAAGCCTAGGTCCTCCCATCTTCCCTCCCACTTCACCTTATCTCTTGATCAAAAAAAGGGCAAAAACTGGCAGACTGTCAGCATCTCTGGCTTGGAACCTTCAACTTAAAAGCTACAAGAAACCTAGAAGCACCTCCTTCCTCTCATCGATCCCTTCTCTGACTCCCAGGACGTTTGCACTGAGCCACATTCCCAGTCCTCTTTTTATTTTGTATGTTGATTCAGGGTCTGGATAAGAAGCTAAATTGCCCAGTCTGAGCTTCAACTTGGATTCTTCCTGCCTCAGCCTCCCAGAGTGCAGGAATCACAGACATGCACCACCGCAGCCAGCCCCCATTCCAGTTTTCATGAGGAAGCGTGAAACCCTAGAGGGAGAAAATGCCTTGGTAAAGCCACCCAAAGTTTGCATCCCTGAGTCAGAGTATCTGTGACCCTTAGGTGAGGGTTCTGGGAATTGCTTTGCCAAGTAGCCAAGAGACACTAGGTAGGTCTTGGGCCTGTGGGCCCTTGTCTTTTGTCTGAATCATTGGGAATTGGCTGTCCTATGAAAGAGGCCTACTTGGTCGTCAAGGGCAGGAACATAGAGGTGGCTGTTATGTCCATTTCTCCGCTTTCTGCCCTTTCCTAGAGACCTGAGAAACCTTTGCAGATTGGGTTGGTGGGAGAGAATTTCCACCCCTTTCCACTCTGCTCTTTGTATTGTCTCTCTGAGTTCCTGTCCTGATTTCCCCTCATCTGTGAAATTTTTGTGTAAATTGAATCTCTGATTTTTTTTTTTCCTGTTCCTGGTCAGTTAGCAACCATGATTTGGTTTTTATGTTTTTAGTTGGCTGTTATCATCCTAGAAGTCTTTTATGTTGTTGGTCTTCATCTTTGTGACCAGATTATAATCTTTCTGAAGTCTTCAACAGCATACTTAAAAGGATCCAGGCATATTGTAGACTGTTGGAGAGGCTCAGTTATATTTTTAGAACATCAGGTACTTACCTGAGAGGAAAAGAGAAATAATTGCCATGCAGATTTGTAAAAGTGTTACCTTGCCAAAAGCAAGAAAATATCACTTGGAAATAAGTTCAGAATAAGTCCTTCAGATGCAGGAGGATTGCTGTGAGTTCAAGGCTGAGCTCAGGGCCAGCCTGAACTGCAAAAAAGTGAGACCCTATCTCACAAAAAAGAAAAAAACAGAATAAGTCCTTAAAGTTTTAACTGGAGCACCTGTACATAAAATCATTAAATGTACCGTGTTTAAAAATGACCAGTAGATACTTACTAGTTTTCAGACTTTTAACCATTTTGCTGTTAGGATAGACCCATTTTATTTCTTTAAAGAAATAAGATGTTTAATTGTGTTCACTTGATTGTCTCAACTGTTTACTATTTTTCCCCTCTCCTTTTCCCATATCAGATGTAGGGCCTTGATTATGTTGGTGGGCAAACCTTGGCATTGTTGCCCAGCAGGGTCCTTAGAGGTTTGTGGTTTGAAGGGATCTGCCCTTCATGAGCAGGAAGGATCCTAAGTTAGTTTGCTAATTCTGTAGAGGACAGTTCACATCTCAAAACTGGTGGTAGTGATTGCAGTTCTCTGGAAGTAACCAGTGAGAACCTATATGGGGAGTCCTGGGATAGAGCGGCCTTCTCTCCCCTCCCCACCATTTCTCTCTGTACTGGCTAACAAAAGGTCTTCAGTAAATGCTGCAAAAGGATGCAGTGAGCAATGACAGTCCATTGATTATGAGCTTTGTAATGATCAGTGATTTGTCTGTCTAACATTATTATGGCACTTGGCATATACTGGCCATTGTGCTAAGCCCTTTATGAATATCAACTCATTAGTAATACAAGATAGGTGCGGTTATGATCTCATTTTATACATAAGGAAACTGAGGCATGGAGCAGTTCTTTTGATCCGCTGGTGAGAAGCAGAGCCCTGGGAAGAGTCTGTGCCCTCATGTGTGACTCTCCTGCCATCTACTTTATTCTTATTCACTGTACAATTTCTCCTTAATAAATTTTTTCTCCCTGTGAGTGTATAGAAAGCATTTTCTAAGCCCCAAATCTTTTACAGATACACATTCAAAAAGTCAGTGTTTAAGGGCTGCTCAAGATAGTTCTCCGATCAATTTTATATGCACATATTTATTTCTGGGTGCGGGGGGAAACGGCACTGTACAGGCAAGACTATTTATGCAAATGCCACTGCAGCAGAAGCTTCTAAAGAACTGCCTTTAGAAGGGAGTTGCAGCCTCCACTCTGCTAAATGCCCTGCTTGGAAGGGCTGTGGGCTCCCTGCTGAGAAATAATGCCAGCAAGCAGCTTTGTCAGCTGGCTGCCTGGTGCCAGTTGTGGCACAGCCGGGGAGTAATATTGTGGCAGAGCTCCCAGAGAGAAATGAGGTTTGCAGGCCATTTGGGTGGGCCTGGTCCTAACAAGGGTCATATTTCCCAGGACTCTGCTATTCAGTGCCTCTTCACTTTAACTGTCTCTGTAGATTATAATTTCTGATTGTTTTCAACTTTGTAGATATATTTACACATGGGTCATACATACTTTTTGGATTTTTTTGTAAGCCAGATTAACTTCTATTTTGGTGTCATTAAATATGTTTTCCATTGCTTAAGAGTAAAGGTTGACAAGAACTATACGAAATATAGCATTATACATTTGTGTCTTCATCATGGAGAGACTGTCATCATGGAGACTTTGAGTACTGAACTCTCATCACTGAGTCCAAGGCACCATGTGACTTGTTAGGTATCAGAAACTATGTTTTTTGATTGTCTATAATGTACCAGGTCCCAAGGTTATGGTTTTTACATTATTTAATTTTTACATTGTTTCTGTACTACTAGATTCATTTGGAAAATAATCAGATTAAGGCTCAGAGAGGTTAAATGATTTTTTTTCAAAGTCATATACCTAATAATTGATTGAGATCCAATCCTAGGGTGATCTGACTCCCAAACTCTTTTTCCCCTAATGTACAGCTTCCTATAGAAGAACTATGTGTAGATTGTGTGTGTGTAAACACACAATAGTGTAGTTGTATGCACTGTTGAATTGAGAGTAAAACATTGTTAGTACAATCTAAAGGTTTTTCTGAAAATTTTTCTCCCTGGAATTTAAACTGTGGGCTTACTTTACTAGGCTAAGTGTAATTATGAGCTAATGTTTTTATAGTTTATGCCGACATTTCAGAAATCTTTCCCAGGTTCTCATATTTCCTCTAGGATTTGCCACATGTTAGCAATAAAGAAGATGGCTAATTGTGTTTCTTTATTCTTTCTTTGTTTAGGATGTGATAGGCCAGGTTTTGCCTGAAGCCACAACTACAGCATTTGAATGTAAGTCTGCTTGCATACTTTCTTGACTATTTCTTTCTGCGGTAATATTTCAAAGGGTTTATGGGTTGTATTACTTTAGAAACTGACAAAAACAGATTATTTATGATCATCATATGGTACATTTAAATATTTATAAATTAATGCAAGTTTAATGATAATACTGAACCGAGTAATATTTTCTTATTTAATCATATCTTGGGTGTGCATATTTCTACAATATAGCTTTAATTACCAACATGACCTTTATCTGCTCTTGCTCCTCACCGTAATAATACTGAAGAACAAAATGAAACATGTAAACTACCTGTAGGCCAACGATTATTGATTAAGAGGTTTTAATCCTTTATGGCTTTAAAACATGGCAGTAGAATCGAGCTTTTATGTGAGCATTGCACGGAACAGTTTCTGTGGGGGCTTGGCGGGATTGCTGGGTGCGCTTCAGGTCTTGCTGCCTTCCCCTCTGTACTGGCTTGGCTTCTGGACAGTGCTGGGTTTCCTAGAAAAGTAATTTCGATGCAAACCAGATGACTGCAGGGGAGGTCATACTGTGAGCTATGCTTGTAGCACAGGTGCTCAGGTGCTAGGAAGGGCAAAGGAAGGGTTTGAAGTTGTGATTCCCAACTTATTTTGAACATGAAAGGCACTTTTCAGTCTGGAAATATTTGCTTTCCCCACCAGATCGCATACTTTACTTATTTACTTAGTTGTACTGGAAATTGAACCCAGGGCCTTCACACTGAGCTGTATTTCTACCTCCATCTCCCTTTTTCTTAAAACTTCTGAGACAGGTTCTGGCAAAGTCACTTAACTCACCAGGCTGGGCTGGTGAGTTAATTTGGCAGTCCTCCTCCTTCAGCTTCCTAGGGTCCTGGGGTTACAAGCATGTGCCACCATGTCCCTCTATGATAATATATTTTCTGTTCTTTTTTTTTAAATTTTTTTTTATTATTTTGAGACAGGGTCTCGCTTTGTAGTTTAGGCTGGTCCTGAACTTAGCCTCCAACTCAGCATTCTTTCTGCCTCTGCCCCTCGAGTGCTGGGATTACAGGCGTGAGCCACCACATCTGGCATTGTGGTATGTGGTACTGATTCCTGGTGGATGTGAGTCACCATGCCCAGCAACTGGGAATTGAACCTGGGCCTTGCATTTATAAGGCAGGCACCGGAACTACTGAGCTAAATCCCTTGCCCTTTTGTTCTTGTTTTTTAAAAAAAGATGGCTAGTGAAAGAGAGTACAATGGGACATCTTCTCAGAGGATAGTTTAGCAAAACTTACTAATGTTATACAATGTGCAGATCCTTCTTTTGGAAGCTATCCAACAGAAATAGCTACACATGTGCCAAATGCCCTTCAAACAACATGTTCACTATGGGACTATTGTTAGTAGCCAAAAATTGGAAGTAAGCAAAGTACCTACTTAGTAGATTCATAAGTTCATAATTATAGCTACCCATATCC